>LR746273.1:6030000-6280000 GCA_902729315.2 Spirodela intermedia
AAGTAAGGGTCAACCTTGCCGAGCTTGGCTCTGACCTGCTTGGAGAGCTCGACGTAGCACTGCTGGACGGTGGCGCAGTCCTTGGGAATGACGGCGCTCTGGAAGAAAGGGATCAGCTCCTCCTGCCAGTAGATGCCGTTGTACTCCTTCTTCAGGTTCACGAACGGGTTGCTCGCCTTGCTGTGCCAGATGTAGGGCAGCCCCGTCTTCACCCCCCACCCCATATGATCACATATCACCTGCACCATTATCATCACCACTAATTATATTCATGTTCATCTTCATCATCTTCGTAATGTTCAGAGAATCGGGGACTGAGAGTTCGACCTTGATGCACCAGCCGGCCCACATGTCGTCGTAGCGGCCGATGGGCTGGCCGTCGCCCATGAGGCCGAAGTACATGGCGGGCCCGATGAGCTCCCGGTCGAAGGCGAGGTTCATCCCGCACATGGGGAAGAGGGTCCCCTTCGGTATGGTGAGAACTGCGTCCACATATCTGAGAGAGGGAGAGAGAGAGAGAGAGATTTGAGAGGCTGTCTCTTGGTTGAAGAGGGGAGTTGGATGGGATTTGGATGAGGTGGGTACCTGGTGTTTCGTTCAAGGGGCTTGACGAGTTGTGTGGGGGCGTCGTAATCTGGAATGTTGAGCCAGAGACCGTGGGAGACGGCGGTGGGGGCGCCCTCGCGCATACTGAAAGGGTACCCACGGACGAAGTCCGCGCCCTCCCTGTATGGATCGTAGAGGGTGTTGAAGAAGTGGGGAGTCGATGGGCAGAGGAGATTCTTTACGTGCTGCTCGAGGGCATTGATCTCTTTGCCAGATGGGTCTTTGGCAACCTGTTGCCAGGGGACAAATTAGATTTAAAAAAATAAAATTGGAAGGGAAAAGCTTGAGAAAAGGAGCTCAAAAGGAACCGAGATGAAACAGATCTTACAGGACAGAGCACACCATATAGAGCAGCAACGATGTAAAAATGATTCTACACTATCAAATGACGCAACCATATGATAAGAAACAAAAATCAATGGTAACTTCATTCCCAGTGATTGTAGAAAAATATTGAGGTTTAAGATGGGAACTGATTGCTACCAAGTTTAGCATCAATAAGCAGAGGATTACAGGACTTAATGCCAGGAGTAGACATCTCCATTGACAATCCGTGAACAAGATCGAAGAGATAAAAAACACTACATATCACGAAATCATTTGATAAACAAGGCAAAAAAGACACTGCAAATTGAAGTAAAAACCGATAGGTGATGTTAAATGTGAAAGGTACCAAGCAGCGTAGTTCCCTCTTCTTCGCTTCAGTTTAATTTTTCTCCTCACGCATAAGATGATGCGACCAAGGTCAAGAATGATAAAAGAGTTATGTCATAGAAAGTTCAAAGTTTACACCCCTCCGCTTGCCGATTTATTCCTCAAACCTTCCAACAAATCGCATACTACGGAAAGCGAACGTAACTGTTATGCGTGATTCTGATTCTGTGGGCAAGAAGCTGAATGAGCTTTGGTCGAAAACAAGGTTCAATGAAAAGAACAATGTAATCTTGAAAAAGGCATTTACATTGTTTTGCAAAGACGAAGACTACTGGAAGATCACAATGCATGCCAACTTAACCACCCCACAGCCGAAGATGCTAGAATGAGAACTAGACCAGTGAGAATCTCTTTCCAGGATCAGAAGGCAAATTTCCATTCCATCAATATTAAAAAGAAACTTGCATTACCAAAGCACAGAAGCCCCCCTAGATGTTCTTTACGTTTCTTTGTTGCTAATAACATTCAAATAGTTATTCACACTGCATGTCCCAGTAAAAATTGCCTTCCAGACAACGACTGTGCCATCGCAGATCACAAGGTCATTGCCGACAAGGGATGAGCCCAAGAACAGAACCAGATCCGCGATATACAGCACACAAAGAGTAAAGCCAATTCATAATAACAAAAACTGCCAGTAAAAGCTGCTTCCAGACAACGACAGTGCCATCGCATATGACAAGGCCATTGCTGAGAAGGTACGAACCTAAGAACAGGACCAGATCCGGGATATACAGCACACAAAGAGTAAAAATAATTCATAATAACAAAAACCGTTGTGATGAAGCTGTGGAAATGCACATTCCGTAATTTCAAGTCGAAATCCGTAACGAAGGACATAGACAAACAAGAAATTGGCCAAATTTCTCACACCAAACTCCGATCGTAAGGCCACAAAAGACGAACCATCGACAAGATCGACGCTGGAAATAGGAACCAAAAACTACGATTATCCTCAAACGGAACGGGAAGGGGTGAAAATAGGCGGATTGTGACTTACAAAGCAGTCGTCATCGATGGTGTAGATGTACTTCTTCTTGGAGACCATGTAACCAAAGCAGCGACAGGCCGAGTCCTTGAAGGAGATGCAGGAGGCCTTGGGCCCCAAGATGCGGTTGATATCATTACGATTGTAGAGCTCATAGTCGAAACCCTCTGGAACATGGATCTTCCTCGAGGGGTCCCCATCCTGCACAATGATGAGGTGGTAGGGCTGGAAGAATGGCCGCCACATCTCCAGGAAGTCCAGGTTCCGGATCGTCGGAATCACGATGTCCAGCTCGTCCTTCAGTAGCGGCGTGCTCGGCACAACCGCCCGCGCGCCTCCTCCCGCCGCCATTTTCTCCGGCGACCTGATCGGTGCAGAGGAGCGACGATGAAATTCGATCTGGATGGAGCTCCGGAAATGCGACTCTGGATCCGAGAGAGGGGGACTTCGGGAGAAGAAAGAACAGTCGCAGCTTTATGTAGGGCGACAGGGCGCACGTACCACGCGTGTCGGATGGGCCCCACTGACTCGTTCAGACCGCCAAGTCCACACGGATTTAGGCAGGGGACTCCGTCTGCCCGTCGCGTTCCGATGACTCGCAGTGCGTTCACTCACACCAACCCATCCCTTTGTCGTTTGGGGTTGAGACAATATGAGAGACATACAGTTCCGAAAAAAATTCAGACCGGTAAACTCACCGAGATCAATTGGGAGGTGAGATATCACACGAGGGCACGCCCCCTCCACCCCCCCCCCCAACGAAAAAGGCCGAAAAATATCACTGTCTCTGGGTTGGATCGGACGGTCAGGATCTTATGTTAAATATTTAATTAACATAAGAGCATGGTTTTAAAAATAAAACCCATCTCGGTCTTAAAAAACCAAAAAAAGCAGCATATTTAATTAATTTAAATAAAAATAACGGATGTTAAATATCAAGAAAATCCTGGTTTTTCAAAACTATAGAAGATACTCCTTTGAACCCAGAAAATATCACTCTCTGGTTGAAATCGGACGGTCAGGATTTTATTTGATCGATCATGGTCTCAAAAAACAAAAAGGCTGGATATTTAATTAATTAAAATAAAAAATGGATTTTAAGAAATCATGAAAACTCTGGTTTTAAAAAAGTATATATCACATGAGAAAGATAGAGGATATTCCGTTAACAGGAACGTGAGAATCGTTACGGAGTAGGTACCGTTAATATCCGTTTGCTGTTGCAAGAATGTTTAAGGCGGGATCCGGAGGCGTGAAGACCTGGCGGCGGAGGAGATTCCTGCGCCCTCCTCCGTTCGCGCTGACCTTCCAGGAGGGGAGGGTAGAGCTTGAGGGAGAGGCAGGTGGGAACCCTGTACAATCCTCCGCTCCTCTATTGGGAGTTTTCTCCGCAGGAATCGAGGTCTCAGACGGAGGGATAAGATCGAGAGGGGAGGAGGTGAGGGGGCCGGGATGCCGACCATCGTGAAGTTGTTCTCTCCGCAGGAAACCGCCCAGCACGACACTAGGGAAGACTGCTGGATCATCGTGGACGGCAAGGTGAATGACTCGGAGACTTGTATCTGTGCGTATTGATGCGTATCTTTTGCTGTTTTCCTGTGCCTTTTCCGTGTTTTTGTTCGTCACTGCGATGTAGATTTGTAAAATGCATGCGCCAAACTGATTGTGATATCGCAGATGCGCTCTGTCCCTTTGGTGTTTTCAGCTTACCGTGCGGAGAGTTGGGAGTTTGTAGGTTTTCCAAGTGATGAGTGCATCAAAATGATCGGATTGGAATCCTGCGATTCATGGACAGTAATCTTCATTTTGGGACATAGTTAAATCTGCGGTTTGATGTTACCTTTCATTCCTTGAATTTCTCCATCATGGTGTGGGATTTGGAATTGTTCCCAAGTGTTCGGGTCAGCTTGATCCTAATGCCCTCCCATGGAGAGTCATTCCACTGTTCTATTGGCTGTCATTGTAGTTTTTGCTTGATCTTGTGGATCCTCCATGCCTTTGGCTGTGCTTTTACTTGTCCCCCAATTATATCTGGTTGGTAAGAGCTGTTGCTCAGCTGACAATAAGTGTGCACTCTATATCGTTTGAGACTATTACACTCGGTCTAAAAAATCCAAGAAACCTAGAGAGATGGTCCCTTTAGCAGCGCTCATTTCCTTGTATAGCTGCTAAACAGCGAAGAAGGAATCGGGTATCAATTTTCTTCAGGAAATATGGAACGGCTTTTCCTTTTTGGCCCCATTTTGGATCCAAAGACGTATTATAATGGATTTTTTTGGCAAACCATACGTTTACCCTTTTTCACTCCTGTAAACAACGACATCTTTATTCATCTATACGACGAAGGCTTTTGTTTTGATTGCTTCCTTGGTCCAGCTGCTCTGCTTGGCCTGTGGATCACTTTTTTTATCTGTTTCACAATATTACTCGAGATAATTTTTTCCATTTTTAGTCTGCGATCAGTTGCCTCAGGATTATGACGAACTTATATTCGTCTGTACTCCCATATATTGAGTTTGGATTGTCATAAAGTCCAGCCTGCTCTAGTTTTTCAGTGGTTTTTTTTTTTTCTTCTGACCCACCACCATATTATTCAGGCTATTTTTTTTATATTTTTCAGTATGTGATCAGTTGGGTATGGACTGTGTGGTTCCTCTTATCGATTTCTATCAATCGAGTATTGTTACATAGGAGAGCAGAGCAATCGATTTCATCCCTTTTTTTATATGAAAAGTGGCGCGTGATATCTTGGTCCATATGCTGATGTTATGCTGCTAAATCAAATATTTCGGACGGCTCTTTCAAGAGTTAAGATGGGGTGTGATTCAATGAGAGTTTTTCTTTTTCTTTTCTTGGCTTCCTTATAACATTGAATGTATCCATCACGAGCAGATGCCTTTTTTCTTGCACTCTCATATGGTTTTTCCTTCTGAGAGCGACGAGGAGAACTGCTGACAGCAATAGCGTATATGTTCTCCCCTTAACATAATCACATATTACAAAGTCGTGGTTATATTATTTTATTTTTATTTATTTTCTAAACCGATTCGCCCTCTTCCCTCTGGCCACACAAAACCCCTGTTCTCCTCCTTCATCTTGCATCTTTTATTATGCTCATATTTCGTCGGATTATTCCTATTTTTTTCACGAATTATTGGCAAGAAAAACCCCGAATTTTCCCCTTAATCTGCATTTTTATTACTGTCGTATTTTCACTTTACGGAAATTCTTTAGTGTGGGTTTCTATTTTTGGAAAAGTCAACGGTCGCCATTCTCATGGGTTCTTGGTATATATATCAGGTCTACGACGTCACCGAGTACCTGGATGATCATCCCGGAGGGGATGACATCATCGTCTCCGTCGCCGGTAAGATTTTATTTTTTTTTGTTTCCCAAGTTCGGTTTTATTTTTTAATTAAAAAAATGAAAAAATATTCGATTCGATCGTCGTGTTTGTTTCTGATTAATCCGAGCTCTGGGTTTCAGGCAAAGACGCCACCGAGGAGTTCGAGGACGCCGGACACAGCAAGACGGCGAGGGAGCTCATGAAGAGCTTCTGCGTCGGCGAGGTGGACCCCTCGCCGCCACCGCCGCCGGCGGCGGAGCCCCAGGCCAACTCGGGGGGGACAACCTCCGTGTTCTCGCAGCTGCTGCTGAGCTGGCGGCCGGCGGCGCCGCCGCAACAGCTCTGGGTGGTGGCGGCCGCCGTCGCCGTCGCTGGGGTCACCGTGGCGGCGGGCTTGCTCTACTCGCGCAGGAAGTAAGCTTCTCTGATTGGCGGGGTTTTGTCTTGTTTCTTTCTTACATCGGATATAGTAGACCTGTTCTTCTGATTCGAAAGTGAGAAGATGGGGGGGAAACGAAAGTGATAAAGGCGAACATCAACGGAGAAAAGGTAGAGAGAGAGAATAAGGATAAGGATGACGCCCTCCGCGCCTCTTCTCTCTCATCTCTCACAAACTTTAGAACCCTTCTCCTTCCTCAAAACCAGGGGCGGCGCCTCCAGTTCCGCCGCCATCCCCCCAATCGGTCAACCCCCCGTGATGGGTCAATGGCGAAAGTCAGCCCAACGATGGAGACGGAGAGAAAGCGCCCAACTTCCGGGCTGGCGTGGACGGATTATGTCGGACCAGCCCTGTCCGACTCTTACTTACCTCTTCTGGGGGGCAATGATATTTATACACAACCAAATTTGTAAACCCACGTTGATATCTGAGCATTTACCTCTTAGAAACTTGATTCTTGCCAATGAATTGATTGGGGAGAGAGAGAGAAAGAGAGAGAGAGAGAGAGAGAGGGTCATATGATTTGATCGTGGAAGACGTAAATCTCTAAGAATATGATCATCATATTTTTCATAGAAGAAAGGCAGCAGACAGGCTGAAAACTTAAAAGAGGGCGTTGACATGGGGCTAGTGGTCGTCGGCGGTGGCGGCGGAGGCGGAGGCGGAGAAGTCGGCAGCGGGGAAAATCCAGGGGCGATTGCGGTAGAGGAGGTGGCGGAAGCCGTGCTGCGTGTACTTCTCGCCCTGCTCCGCGTTGTCCTGGATGGGCGTCATCCTCTGGGCCTTCTTGATCCTGCAACCCCACACACCCCATGGGTTTCAGACTGATGGCTAAACGGATAGAGAGAGAGAGAGAAGAAAGAGAGAGGGAGAGAGAGAGAGAGAGAGAGAGGGAGATCAAACCTGACGTCGGGGTTCATGAAGGCGTTCCTGGTGAGCTGGAAGATGCACATGCTCGAGACGAATCCCATGGCGGCGATGAGCGGATAGACCTGACAAGGAAACCAAACCAAAACCGGGGCCACCATGTTAGAACACCGGTCAACTCTTCTCTCTCTCTCTCTCTCTCTACTATGGTTTCATGCATGAGAAACAACAGCAGACGAAGAAGAAGAAGAAGAAGATGATGATGATGATGATGATGATGATTGGAGAGAAAATGGAATAGAGGTGAACACCAACCTCTGGCCTGACCCAGCGAGACATTGCGAGGAGGGAAATCCTTGTCTGGAGTTAGAAGACGATGGCTACTTAGTGTGAGGTCACCTGCACCTCCGGCGGGTTTATATTCTACTTACCGGGAGAGAGAAGAGGAGGAGGATACCCCAGGGGGAGCCGCCATGGTTTCCGGTGGGCTGCCTGTGGGGTTGACCGGAGGAAACCAGGAGCTCCGCCGCTGTTTACCCCCGGTCGTTGGCGGGTCAACGGCGACTTCCCGGTCGAGGAAGAAACTCGCGAGGAGGGGGGGGGGGGGTGACGGCGGAGATAATATTATTATTTATTTATTACACGGCTGATGACGTGTCGATACATGGCAAAATGGAAATCCATGAAACTGAGAACGATGGGGTCGCCTGAGAAGGAGCGTTTCAATGTCGGTTGGAGTTTAAAGAACTTGGGAGGCGGAGCGGCCATTTCATGACGTCAAACCCTTCATAATCTAAATCCTCTCTCTCTCTCTCTCTCTCTCTCGTGAGTTCCAGGCTCAAAGTTGATATCGTCCGGGCGTTTCATGAGCAGCCAGCCAGCTGATAAGAACACGAGTCTTTTCTACGACTGAAAAATATAACTCATGGATCTCTCTAACCATAATAATAATAATAATCCTAACACATAAATAAAAATTTAGAACATATGATAATAATCACCTTCCCAAACCCTAATCCACGAAAACTGTATATAAGATTGCGAGGAACCCATCACCCATTCATCACCTTTCAACCCCCTCCCCCCAGACAGCGGATCAAACCAGGGAATCTTTAGAAGAAGATCCAAGACAGCAGCAGCTTACCCTTCCTTCAGTCCCAGTAAATCAGCTCTCACTGCAGCCAGGCCCTCCAGAGGTGATCAACGGCGTTCATCTGCATATATCTGGCGACAATCTATCTAATCTCTCTCTCTCTCTCTCTCTCTCTCTCTCTCTCTCTCTCTCTCTCTCTATCTATGCATGGAAATATATAGATATATATATATATGCTAGCTAGAATAGGGTGGGTCTGACGATCGATTACCAACATGGAAAGTTTTACGGCATACAATAGAGATAGATAGATATGGCTCCAACAGGCTTCAGCAGTGATATGTTGGAGGAAAACATAATTCTTTCACATATTCATGCGAATGAAATAACCAGGGGACGTCGTTGACCTCAGTTGCCTCCACCCCCGAACAGGTAATCCAGGGAGGATCCGCCGCCTGGGGCAGCGTGGACCTTGGTTGACCGCCGCTCCTGCACGGCATCGTGGGATGAGGATTAGAACCACGGAAGAAATAAGCTCACCTCCCAGGAAATAAGATTTCCTGATTAACATATTAATCAGATGTCTAGAATGAAAATATATATATGAATCGTGGAAACCTGAGAAGAACTGCCATATCAACAGAGGGTCAACTTCTCCGATCCTAGTATCTACAATAGTTAATCATTAACATAAACATCTCTGATGGTTTATGTTAATGATGGTGGTAATGATGGGCGGATGAGAGATTGGACTTGGCTCTCCCTGGGTGTATGATCTTGATGAGCAGCCCTGGAAAACCTAGGCCATGCTTCCACAAGGCTTGAACACAAGAGAATGATAGAATTAGGGCACAAGGGTTTAGAGCCAACCGTGATGAAGTTTCCACTGTTCTGGCCATCTGCTCTGAGGTAGTTGTTCACATTGTTGCCTTGGATTCCAGCAGGGATCTGCCTGGAGTTGTCCACTGGAGCAGGGGCAGCGGGGTTCTGAGGAGGGGCGGTGACGTCAGGGGGAGAAGGCTTAGCAGGAGACTTGGCAGGTGCTGGTGCCTCGTCGCTACCGAACAGATAACCCAGAGAACTCTGTCCGCCGCCGCTGCTGACGCCACGACTCATCCTCTCTGACTTCTCTTCATACAACAAGTATCCCATGTCAAACAAATGTGTTTTATTTAGAATATCATTCACTAAAATATCAACATATTTATCAATCAGAGAAGCCATGGGATTGCAAGATCTCATCGTGATAAGAATTTAGTCAAAAGAAGAAGTGCCGTGGTGAGACGTTGACAAGGCAAGATGAACACAGAATTCAAGGTGCAAGAAAATCACTTTTCTTTGAGGTTTCCAAGGCTAATAACTCAGATGACCGAGTCATAGGAACTGCTAAGAGCCGGCCGCAGTCATTCTTGGATGTTTATTTTCTCCATTAAAGTAAGTAAGGATTCTCTTCTACGAAGACCAATGTTATTCATTTCCTTTTTTTTAGTTAGTTTCTCTCCGCTACCTTTTTCATAAATTTTCCGAACTGTGATCCTTGCTATGTTCTTTGCACTTATTCCCATCAAAATAATACATTTAATCACGCATAAAATAAAATAAAAGCAAGCAGGAACAAGGTGGAAAAGACTAAAGGCATGTTGGTTAGTGACGATTCGTGGAAACGGGGAAATTAATAGTTTAACTAATTTCAATACGCAAACTTAACGTAAGCAACCTTCCCACCAGGGGAAAACATTCAAAAAAACTTATACTATCGGACACAAAGGCTACAGAGATCATCTTTAAACAAGAATCAGACAATGCCATCATTCAAAATGACGGTGTGGTCATTAAACCAGTTTCACAAACAAAGTTCATCATTCTTCAGATGAAAAAATTTCAATCACGTCACTTTAGGTATTGCAACCATCTATATATTTCATAATCGTAACATCTGGTTTCCAGAATGATGAAGAAAATGAAGGAAACCCCAAAAACAGACGGAGGGAGTATAATAAACAAAAGTTGAATATGTATTTTTCACACAAAAATAAGCCGTGCATGTTCAAGTAATCCATGGGAATAACTCAAAACAAAACCAGACTATTATGAAAATATTTTCGTACAAAGTTCACAAGTATTCTCCATCCAATTAATGCATTTATTGCTTGTTTTAACAATTTCAGACCAATAAAATGATATCAGTTTATCAAAGCCAACGGAAGTGACACTAGCTTTCAGTAAATTTGAGTTGGATTACTGTGATATACTTTGAAAGTTATTTTTTTCTAAATTACAATTTAAAATGATGTATAGAAAGAAGGGCAACAAAATAATTGCCTTTTGATTCGCTGAAAAGTCATTCAAGGAGATACCATAAACGTTATGGTCCCATATACATAAAAAATAGAGGAAAACATTATCAATGGGAGATAATTTCCCTTTTATCTGCGATAAGCTTCTCTCCATTGTACTGACTTGGCATTATCATGTCCTAATGAAATCCACAGTTTATTCTCAGCATGACAAGAATGCATATATAGTCTAATCGCATACATTAGTCCAAACAGATGCCCATCTGATGCTTTGAACGAATGTAAGCTAAGCCCATGAATCGAACATCGAAGGAGTTCCACTGAAAAATTCGATAATGAAAGATAAAAAATAAACAAAAATTGAGGACGAAATGATATGGATAACATTTTAAGGACTGAAGAATACAAAAAAGTAAAACTTCTTGGAAATTATGTGATAGAGGAACTCGCTGAACCAATAATGTATAAAAGCATGCGTCGTGGAAAGAAAATATACAACGATCTCACAGTGCTGGTGAAAATGAAATGATGTGATATTAAATACACAAATTTACCCAATAACTTTATCAGGGTTAGCAAAGCCAGTAGTCGCTCTTGCACTAATTTCACCCATTGATGTTACCAACGTGATAAAGATCAAAACTGGGTCCGTAAATGAGAGAGCTCACATAACTAGAAAAATGGAAATCATTCGAATAAATAGATACGCCTACTTTACTCATCACAAGTTGGTTTAGAGTTGGAAAACCCAATAATTTTATTGATCGTCGCGTAAAGTTAAAGTATAAGAGCACACGATGTATCAATCTAGGTTGTACAGAAGCCAACATCACTACTGCAACAATTACAACACGTCTTAATCGATTTAATAGAATAAAATGATCTCAGCATTACCACGAGCACAACTCTCCCATAAAAAGACCACTAGAAGAAACCTACATGTTTTAAGCTCGATTGAACCGGATGAAAAACAAAACACCCAGACAAATGATGAGAATCAGCACGTTCCGATAAGAAACAAACTAGTTGCTAGAGACGTCAGAAGAATGCGCCAAATCATCTGTAAATATATCAGCTAGGGAACAAACAGCACAAAACTTAACGACAAAAAAATCCAGCTCGCAAGGGTTCCATACGTTATTGTCAATGCTTACAAAAATGGGACCTCGATATTTCGCTCTCTTGTTCGATAAGAAAGGCGGATCAAGACCTCAACCACATGTCCGGCCAATGCAGCCAAATGGATCTCAGCAATCCAGCACACCACAACTCAAGCCGTTAGCACTCCACCCGTTGTAAACATGAAACTGGTAGATGCAAAACATGCATTGGAAAAATGCAGTAAAAAAAATACAAAAGATAACGATTCAAACGGTTTTTAAACCTCTGACCGCCTCAGTCGACCCCCGTAGTTAGGAATCAAATCAATATATCCCCAAAATCGAAAAAGATAAGGAATACGAACAAAATGGCAGACGAAAACACAAGATCCAAGACCAGCTCCTTCAGCAATGCAAAGTCATGTCTATAAAAATGGGAAAATCGCAAACCCTCACTGCAAGGATGCGGCATTGCCGTTTCATCGATCCAACCAGGGATCTGAACCTAACAGTCGGAGGAGACCAACAAGAAGCATCAAGAATCTCGAAACAGGGGCAGAACCTCGAGTTCTCACCTCGTCGCTCGACGAAGAACAGCGAAGGGAAGTCGGAGAAGCGGCAGGGAAGCAAAAGATCTGAAAACTGCGCTGGGGAGAAAGATCGGAGGGTGGGGTGTCTATTTTTATATGTGTTCAATAAATGAGGGAAATTTAAATATTTAATTAATATATATCTTTCGCATTTAAAATTAAATATATATATATATGTCCTAATAATGAAAATATCTTATTAAAATTAATATTTATATTTATTTATACTACTCAGCAGGTGAGAAGAGATCGGAGGGCGGCGTGTCCACTTTTTATATATTCAATAAAATCAGGACATCTTAAATATTTAATGATATATTTACATGTAAAATTAAATATATATGACACATATTATGAAAATGTCCTATCAAAATTAGTATTTAGAATTATTTTATACTACTTAAACGGGGAGAAGAGATTTGAGGGTGCCGCGTCCATTTTTATATTTTCAATCAAATCATAAAAATGTAAGTGTTTAATTAAATAAATATATTTTCACGTAAAATTAAATATCTCAGATATATATTACAAAAACATCCTATCAAAAATACTATTTTGATTTATTTTATACTATTTACCAGGAGAGAACAGATCGGAGGCTGGAGTGTCCATTTTTATATATCAAATAAAATGAGGACATTTCAAGTATTTAACTATATATATTGCATTTAAAATTAAATATCTCTGATAATTATCATGAAAATATCCTATCAAAATTAGTACGTAGATTTATTTTACACTAATTAGCCGGGGAGAAGAGATCGGAGGGTGGGGCGTCCAACTTAAATATTCAATAAAAAGATAAATTATAAGTATTTAATTAAATATATATATATATATATTTCATGTAAAATTAAGTATATCTGACATATATTATGAAAATATCCTATCAAAAATTAGTATTTTGATTTATACCCGGGGAGAAGAGTTCGGAGGGTGGGTGGGGGCGTCCATTTTCGTATATTCAATAAAACGATATTTTAAAGCATTTAATTTAATATATATATTGCATGTAAAATTAAGTATATCTGACATATATTACGAAAATATCCTATCAAAAGTAGTATTTAGATTTATTTTATACTAATTAGCCGGGGAGAAGAAATCAGGGAGTGGTCTGGTCCGGGCTTTTTTTCGGGCCAAGCCCGATAAGCTTGCTCGGTTGGCGTGGCCCAATGGTAACCCTAGAAATCACCCGTCGCCTCCTTCTCCAACCTCACTAAACCCTCGTTCGACCTCCCCTCGGCCCTTGGCGCAGCAAGGTGGGGATTTGATCTCGCCTCCTGGTTTCCGTCTTCCTGATGCTTCCGCTTCCTCTCCCCTTTGCCACGTTCTTCCGGTCGATTTTTCGATTGCGGCATTGCACTGCCTTACACGATGACTTGTGACAAGGATAGCCAAGTTCTGATGCCTCCGTCTGTTGTCTTAAGTAGTTCGTGTTATCTTTTCTCGGCTTTCCGATTCTAACGATTTTAGCCTTCCTGCAGTGGGAAGCCTGTTTATGTTTGTATTCCCTGATGCTTGTTGTTCCTATGTTAATTTCATGCTTATCGATCATCCAGTGCGAGTACGGTTAGAGGGAACTTGGATCGAGATGTCCTTCAATTTAGCTGTGTTGGCCTTGATGTCCCGCTGTTTTAAGTCTTGAGCCGCCTCACTTGTTTGCTAATCGATGAAATGACCAGTCTCCATTCGGTGAGCTTTATCGAAGGCAGGTTTGACGTTTTAGGCGCGAAATTCTTCACCCGATTATATTGTATTTTTTTAATTAGTTGATGTATTTTCATGTTATGTGATCATAGAAATTGTTTTTAAAGAAATCAAATCACTTCTGGTTTCCGGCATATCATGTTTGGGAAGATGACTATCTATAGCTCCTCGATCTTGTTATTTCATTTTATACTATAAGATATTTCGGAATTTTAATCTTTAGAGCGAAAAACTATGAGCAGCCAGTGGCCCAGTCGCGAAGCTGCTACAGCAATGGCGAAGGCCAAGACTTCTGTGGAGAAGGTGAAGGAATTTTGGAACTCCGAGGTCATGGACGAGGAGAGATGGGCGCAGAACTCGGTAACAGTTTGTCCTCTCTCATAGATCAAACGCACTATGTTCTCTCTTTTTCCTTGTGTTCATCTCCTCCCTGTTGTCAACTGGTGCTTTCATTTCGGGATTTAGGGTTCCCTATGGCAGTGATATCAGGGTTCAGGCTTACGGTTATGTGAGGATGAATCATCACCTGCGGTCATCTGTCGTATCAGAGTTCTGAAGCCAAGTATTACATGTATCTTTAATCTGATATAGAATCTTGGATCTGAAGACAGAAGATCTATAACCTAAATCAAATTAATTTTGTTCAAAACCATTGAATTTTGTGACAATATTGTCTGAGAATCTGAAGCCTCCTTTCCTGGAGGATCTCAGGGCATTTTTTCAGTTTGATGACTACTCCAAGGCCTCTGGATCATTAGCCGGCTGAAGGTTCAAATGCTTTTATCTTGTATTTTATCAATGATAAAACCCCCCCATCACAAACTTAGAGTGCAATACGTCCAAATTTTTTTATTGTTCATTGCACAATCTTGGAAATATGGCTGTTCTTGGATGAACTCTTATGGGTAAACCTCTGCAACGTCTTAGAATATACTGGAAGTAGTCTCTGGGTTTGATTATCTTCTCTATCATCTTGGTTTGGGTGTTTTTAATTTTTTTTATCTAGTAACAAAAATAAATATAGCATACATATTTCCTCCATCATCTTTACTTAGGGTGGTCTATAATCCGTACTTTAGAGACTAAATAAATAATCTAGATGCTAGATATAAAAAAACTTGCCAAATTGAGAAAAAAATTCACACGGATATTTCAAGAGTAGCTGATTGAAGCTTCACTGGCATCCAACATCTCGTTGATTTTATCGTTCCTTCCGAAGGAAAGCCTCATCATTTACAGGAAAATTAATGATTAAATATTTTACTCCAAATTGCATCGGATCACATCCAAAGGATTCCTAGTGATTGACTCATTTCCAAATATTTCCATTTATTTCTGATGTTTCTCCTTCCCGAATTTAGTCAACATACTCAGTATCATTAACCATGGAAGATTCATTTCGTCTCTGTAGAAAATGCTGAGAGCTCTGGGATTGTTTGCTGCCTCAATACTTCTGATGCGCAACTATGGAGACCTAATGGCAATCTGAGAAGATAGAGAGAGAGAGAGAGAGAGAGAGAGAGACTACTACAGCAATTGTTTTTTCTGGTCAATGAATCTTGTAATGAATTCTGAGTTTTAATTCCACTGATTCTGTTGGTATCAAAGGCTCTAATCAGTCAACAGTAAAGTCTACTCTCGGTAAACTGATTGATTGAGAGATGGGCGTGAATAGGAAAAGACATGCGCCACGTGGCAGATGAAGTGGGCACTTCGGCCGGGACTCCCTCGAGTGTCATCCCCGTTGACGGTGCCACGTGGCACTAGATGATGTTGACATGGTGTCGAACGCATGACTACACGATGGAGACACAATCCATCTCACGCAGTCCATATCTACCGCCGTTCTTTCTGCTGGGTCGTCCCTCGCAGGAAGGCCAACATCTTACAGGGAGCAGAACCCGGAGTGCAGCTGAGAACACAGTTGCTTGCTTCCTCTTCCTCTCTCTCTCTCTCTCTCTCTCTCTCTCTCTCCCCATTGGACTCCAAGCCCCAAAAAACTAACCATACGCAACATCAAGATCATGAAATAATGTTATGAGTTTATATTTGTAATTTTCGTTTGTACCCTTTTCCCAATAGATCGCCGCCACCTGCCCAGACAAGAGTGTCGACCACATTCGCGTCTCTAGAAGTCAACCCCGTTGACACGGGAGAGTCAGACTTCCCACCCATTAACAAGAACCCGTCTCCACAGGGCCGACTCTCTATAGAAAACCAAGAACTTGGTCGTTCATCTAGTTGACTACTCAGGATCCCAGACATCAGAATCAAGCTCCTGCAAGGTCAAGAAGTCAACCGGGGAGCTGCAGTCTGGAATAGCAGTCCCACACCAAAAGGGTGGAATCAATAAAAAGTCAACAACCGACTGCGAAATCTTGTTACAGGTGTCGTCGCTCAACACCTGCTCACTTGAGACATGTGAGAATATCTCAGGAGAAACTAAGAACAGCATCAGAGAGATACAACCTAGAAGTAGGTAAAAACACCAGAACCTGGGTTTCTCCTCTTTTTGTTTCCATCAGTTGTTTCAAACACGTGAGTTGACTTACCCCACCTTACAGGGGCGACTTGAGGAGTTGACCATAAGCTCCCTGTTTAGTAAATCGGACCTTCCTCAAATGGCTAGTCTACTTAGGCATTCATGGAGAGGCCCGGCCCCCTTCTGTAGAAAAATGAAGCACATGAATCAAAGTTCCAGGTTTTCTCCTCTTTTGTTTCCATCAGTTGTTTCAAACACGTGAGTTGACTTACTTACCCCACCTTACAAGGGCGACTTGAGGAGTTGACTATACGCCCCTTTGGCTAGTCAGTCTCTTCCCACCCACTTGGGAAACTTGATGGCTGAGATACGTCCCTGATTATATTTCTAGAGAGGCCCAGACCCCTACTGTGGATAATCAAGCATATGAATCAAACCAGAATAGGCAATCAGTTAATGGGGTTTTATCACAATCTAAATTAGAATAGCTAATCAGCTACAGATGAACACATTCGTTGATTACTAAACTGAACCAAACTACCATCTAGAAGAATCCACCCACACAAAAAAAGATGTAGTACCAATCAGTAGCTGCCATCATCATCATCATCATCATCGACGAAATTTACAAAGAAATGGCAAATGAATGATCCATCAAAACCTTGCGCAATGTTCTTCTCAGAGAACAATGATGCTCGAATTCCCTTGAAGATGACATAAGTTTATGAATAAATTGAGAAAACGGCTCTTATGTGGCGAGATGCCATTGGATTACTTGAAGCTAGAGCTGACTTATACGAAACTGAACGACAGAGATAGCACGCAATTCAGACAGTTTTGCACATATAGATCCACTAAGATTTCATACTAAAAGCGCCATGATTCACCATAGGTGTTCTTTGTTTGTATCCATAAAAGGGAAGGTGGACCTGAAAGTCAACAGATCGAGCTCTGAGATTCCGATTACCAGTTTTGTTCTATTCATTGCAGCGATCTGGCATCATAATATGGGGCAGAGGGGGGAGAAAAAATTGCAGTCTGTGGTATAAGAAGGCCTCACAAGGCCCAGATAGAGAATGAAATGACTCGAGACATCAAAATTTCTGGTAGCAGAGTCGAGAAATGAGGCAAGAATCTGTCAGAGATGACATATCTCACTACCCCAAGTCAACATGGGCATCTATTCGGCCACCTGCTTCTTGTCGCCGTAAACATAGGTGAGACCGCACTTCCCGCAGTAGTGGCGGTCGTGGTGGATGGCCATGAAGGTGCCGGCGCCGCACTCGGGGTTGGGGCACTCCTTGCGCAGCTTCGTGACCTTGCCGGAGGATTCATCGACCTTGTAGAACTGGAGCACGGCGAGCTTGACCTTCTTCTTCTTGTGCTTGATCTTCTTGGGCTTGGTGTAGGTCTTCTTCTTGCGCTTCTTCGCCCCTCCGCGGAGGCGGAGCACGAGGTGCAGGGTCGACTCCTTCTGGATGTTGTAGTCCGCTAGGGTTCGGCCGTCCTCGAGCTGCTTCCCGGCGAAGATCAGCCGCTGCTGGTCCGGTGGAATCCTTTCCTTGTCCTGGATCTTGGCCTTGACGTTGTCGATGGTGTCGGAAGGCTCCACCTCGAGGGCGATCGTCTTCCCCCTGAGGGTCTTCACGAATATCTGCATCCTTCCTCCGATCTACGGGGACGCCGACTCCGCGAGAAGGAGGAGGAGCGGAGGAACAAAGAACAGGCGCCCACTGCCGCCATTTGAGCTAGGGTTTTTCACATCTTAAAGGAGACGATTTTCTTATCGGACCCGGTATCCATTAGTATCCGAATAAATCGTTCCCACTTGAAGAGGTCAACGTGGGCCCATTTACAATATTGGGCTTCATCTTGATACCCAATATGTCAACTGGGTTGACCGATATGAAGTTCACTATACCCATATTTGACCTAAATATTATAATTTACCTGCCTAAGTTCATGTTCATAAAACAATGGTCTATAAATCTGGCCCTATATTTAAATTTCTATGTAAACCTTGAGCTTATTCTCCTAATACATAGCCATCCTTCACCACCTAGAAGATCTTGGGCATGAGACACCCATATGATTAGAACAACCCCATACTTAGGACATATGATTATAAAAATAGTTACATATACTAGATATTATAATAATGTTCTCTTATAAGGAGAGGGAACCTTATATCATATGGTAAGGTTTTTCCATCATGTATTATCCTAAAAGAGTAAGGTCAAAGCCACCCATAATTAGTACATATGATTATACAAATATAGTTACAAGTACTTAGACAATATAATGTTATTTTGTAAAGAGAAGGGACCCTATATTTGAGAGTAAGGTTTTTCCATTATATATTATCTCGAAAGAGTAAGGTCAAAGCCACCCCATAATTAGTAGATATGATCATATAGATAGTTACATGTACTAGATAATATAATAATGTTCACTTATATTAGAGAGTAAGGTTTTTCCATGATATATTATCTGAAAAGAGTGGGGAATGCTCATCACTTGAGTCCTTTTGGGTTTCCACATATGGGTGAGGATGCTTGATACTGGGTGAATACAAAAGTCAAAGCTAGCACATAATTAGTAGAGCTAGTTTATAAAGATCTAGTTACAAGCACTAGTAAGAAATACTCATAACTTGAGTGCTTTTTAGGTTTCCACATATGGGTGAGGCTGCCTTGATATTGGGTGAATAAAAGTCAAACCCACCCCATAATTAGCATATATGATTGTAAAGATACAGTTACAATTACTAGACAATATAATGATGTCATCTTATAGAGAGAGAACATTATTATACTATCCTAAAAGGGTAAGGAATACTTATCACTTGAGTCCTTTTTAGGTTTCCACATATAGGTGAGGCTGCTTGATATTGGGCGAAAAAAAGTCAAAGCCAGCATTAGGAGTTGAGAATGTATGAGCTTACAGACCCATGTGATGGGTCTCCTAAGTTTAGCCTTACTCCCATGCCTTCACATTTTATGGGCTTTTTTGTACATTATATTGGAAGAAATAAAGTCCAACAAAGTATATTCCATTTAATATATCTATAGATTTTTTGATTTTAAGGAAAATAATTATCCACTTGTTTTGTTGTATAAAATTTTATATTTCATTTTTTATATTTTTGTGTAAAATAACGAGCTAGACATTTTACTGAAAATGTGATAAAATTAATAATATTCTAAATGGCGGTAAAATGGATTATGAACGGGAAGATATTTATTTCATTAGTTGTATCCATCAGTATTTTTTTATTTAATATATTAATTTTAAGGGAATATGAGTTTCTCCTTGTGGGCCTATTTTCGTAATAATCCCCAAAAACGCTGTGCGGGGTGGCATTATCGTCTTCCTGCTCGGCGCCTCTCCTCCTGTCCACCGCACCAGTCTCTCTCTCTCTCTCTCGCTCGCTTAAGGTTGGGCAAATGCAGGTTTAATTTCTGATATCTGCAGGGATTTCCACAAAATGCCGCAAGCTATAGGAAACAAGACCTTGTTTAGAAACGCGTTTCCGAGATTCCACGGTAATTCCTCCGTTTTTTCGTGTTCTTCCTTCTTTTTTTCCAGTGACGATCCTGCTTAAACATATTCATTTAAATTTAGTTTACGCATAAAAAAATCCTGATATCATGGCACCAATTCCCGAAAGCTTCGTGCATTTTAATCCATCGTAAAACCTAACTGTCGCACTGTATCTTCTTTCCAGGTAGCGCATGTGGAGTTATACAATGCTCTGTATTTTTTTCATTTAATCCGGAATTTTGTATGATTTTGATCTGATACATTTACGACGAGATATTTGCCGCAATTTCTTGCGAAGAAAGCCAGATGATGTCCAGAGTCGTAGAGTTTTATTGATGGATGGTTTCCCGCAATTTTTTTAAAATAAAATGATATAAAAAAGAATCAGAAGACAAAAAGTGCGGAAATCTGCAGATCCTATGTCTGAAAAAAATCGAGGATCATAAATAAACGTTATCGGGAAATCTGTGCATCCTCTCGATTACTTAACAGAGGCTAAATACTTGATGATAATCATAATCATCATCATAATCGTAGTCTGTTGAGGCAATCTGTATTTTCTCTGGGGAAATGTAGAATGGATCATCTCTGAGGAAACATCCAAGTGCCACTGTTTATTATCCTCCAGATTAGCTGCCAGTCTCACCATATTAATTCGCATGCAAAATTATTTAGCCAACTCAGTCTCACCATATTTTTGCCCTTTTTATCTTATATGGGTCGCTGAATTAGAAATCTGTGTTGACTTTTAGGCTGAATTCGATTAAGTCAACTTCTCATATCCCTGAATCTTGGAGTTCACCTTTTCGCCTTTCCCTGCAGACAGGTTCTTTGTTCCAAGTCAACGCTTGAGACATCGGCCGGCATCAGTAGCATCTTTCTCATGTTCTCTGCATCTTTTCGACGCTCCACAGTCCCCACACAGTGATAAACGCCCAACTCAGGTAGGTGCCATTCCATTTCCCTTCAAATCTTTCTAATTTTGGCCGTCTTCATTTATATATACGTCAAGAAAAATGGTCCTAATAATCTAATAATCTAGTCGATATTAGACCTAAAAATCTAGTCGAAATCATGGACCAGATTCAAAAATTGCCAGCAGATCAGTTTCGAGTCAGAACAATCCGATTTCCCAAGAACTTCGGGTTTCTTATTTATATAATAAATGATAATGCTCTCTGGAGAACAGATTAGAAAAAAAAGGATTTCCTGTTGTTGCCATAAAAATTACCCATGCTCATACAATAATCAACGACACAGTGTGAACTTGCTGCGATTAACTAATAATAACGAGCATTTTATGTTGATATCATACAGAGAATATACCTGCTATGAATTTCTCATGCCCTTACATTTTATTTATCTAGCTCAGTAATTTAAAAAAGAACAGTATGAACTTACTATCATCCACTAAGCATTAATTATCACAGTGTTACAAAGCCTTCTAGAGAAAAAGAAACTAGATCAGAGATGGAATATGGCTGCCATCAGCATCCCATGCCGACGGATTTTATTTATTTCACACAGTTATGAACACAGTGTGAGCCCGTTAACATTAACCAGAAAAATTGAGATCCCTCTTCCTCGGTGGAACATGAATCCAGATCACAGCAGTCGGCAGGAGGAGGTCCTACTTCCAGTCAGACACCTACGTCCTGTTGGAGCCGGGCAAAGGGGAAGAGTTCATCTCTGAGGAGGAACTGAAGGTGCGGTTGAAGGATTGGCTGCAGAACTGGCCCGGAAATAATCTGCCCCCTGATTTGGCCAGGTTCAAGACCATCGACGATGCCGTTGACCATCTTGTGAGATCTGTCTGTGAGCTTGAGATCGATGGCGAAGTGGGCACCGTCCAGTGGTACCAAGTTCGACTGGAATGAAGATGATCTCAGATATTCTTGGACAGAAGGATTTTGGATCATATGTATGGTATTATTTATGATCCAGTCGTTTTATTCTTTTGACCCTTTTGCCTTTTTGGATCGAATAGTTGACTTATATGGTTTTTGTTGTTGGGCTGGGTCAGCTTGGAGACCAGCTCGGCCTGTTGCTCTCTCTTTCTCTCTCTCTCTCTCTCCGTGATCGAATAGTTGACTTTAAAGGGTTTTGTTGGGCTGGGTCAGCTTGGAGACCAGCTCGGCCTGTTGCTCTCTCTCTCTCTCTCTCTCTCTCTATCTGTGTAAGTGGAAGGGGGTGGGGGGCAGCCTTGGGACCTAGGAAGTTGTATATGTGATCAACGGAAACCAGAATCAAGCAGAAGCCATGAAATATAACAGAGTGTCCGATAGAAGAGGAAACTTTTTCTAAGATAACTATCGGGGTAGAGAGAGGAGAGAGAGAGAGAGAGAGAGAGAGAGCTGTCCATTCACCTTGAAGAGTGCCCAACGGCCAGATCTCCAATATTTTTACCAAGAAATGGCTGGTCTCCCTTAGTCAGCGAGAAGACCAATATGGGCCCACCCAGGTGACGTGGCTAATTACCCCACACATCCTCTCGATGGAGCACCAGTAAGATTGACGGCATTGTAATTATCAATAATCTAATGTCATGGTTATCGATAACTATATTAATAATATTCTTATCATCACTAAGCTATTCACACACTAAAATGACCCATTAATACCCTGCTTTGATTATGCTACATTTTTGATAAATAATTATTAGTGAAAATGATTTCACAATAATATTTGAGTTTACATCATTATGGTCCATGAGATAAAAAATATTATGATATAATATATGGGTTGCATTTGGGATTTGTTGTAATTTTATTTTATTTATTATCTAAATATTTAAAAATGTGAAGATACACAAAATTGATGGAAAATATGATTACTATATAATTATCCTTTAATTTAATATATAAAAAATGGAGAATATTAAATATATTATCAAAGATAATTCACAATATATTTACATTGAGCTTTTCCAAAAGCATATAGAATCATTGTATTTTAAAATAATTTTCTTTAAAAATAGGTTTTAAAAAATTGGAATTTTCACAACCAAATGTAATATATGGTCCATTAATGTCCAGCATTTAATATGCCAAAGGGTGTAAGTTAATTGCTGGGCACCTCCGGCCTCCCGGTCTGGAAACCCGGTTCAGTAGAGGTTCCGGTCGAACCGGAGAACCCGGTTCAAGCCCCAAACGAAGAACAACCGTGCTATGGACAGCTTCTGCTGGAGCAATGGAGGACGGAGGAGAGGGGCGGGGATCCTCTGGTATTCGCGGCCCCGCTTCCTTCACGGTGGAGGAATGGAGGGGTTCTTCCTCCTCCAAGCTCACCAGAACAGCCGTCATCACCGCTGGCTCCTCCTCGCTCTCGCTTCGAAGGTCCGTCGCCCCCCGGTCTTGGATTTCTCCCCTCTCCCTCATCACCACCTCTGATTCCGGCTGCCGCGAGGTCGCAATTCCGTGGACTGAAAGTTAAGTTTCAGATCGGGAAGCCGATGGGGCGAATTACGGAGGAAGATCGTCGAGGCATTCATTCCCGAGGTATGTGCGGTCGATTAGAAGTGGTTACGTTCTCCGATGGCTCGTTTGCTTCAGTCCACTTCCCGTGTCGGTTTTGCGTTCTCTATTTTTACATTTCTTAAAATTCCCCATGTGGCATAGATATACATATTTATTTATTTTCTCAGTCTCAGAAGCTGTGGTGACTCGAACCTTTGTTCCCTCTTCATCGTCAATGCGAAGCTTGTGAAGTCCTTCATATCGTGTCTCGGATAAATTATGGAACATAATTTTCCCTAAGAAATTATGGATCATCTTCTAGGACATAAACACAAAGGCGGGGCTTCCTTTAAAAAAATATTTCGGGAAACTGCCTTCTGCTTCGATATTCTCATTCTTCATAACACACTCGAAGGAAACTTTAATCAATATACTTTAATTTTTTAGTCGGTTTTTTATTTCATGATACCCTTTTTTTGTGCACCTAATTCAAATATCCTGGTCATGCACCACGTACATCAGGCAGCAAAAAACGTCAGATTTTTCTGATTTTTTAAAATGATTATATTTTATTTTCTTGCGTCTTGTTGTTGGTTGAGTTGGTCGATATGGTTTACGAGGAGACGGGGAATCAAGACTTTTATCTATATCCTTCTTCTTTCGAATTCTTCTCCTTTTGTCTGTGGTGATAGAGGATCCATGAAATCTCATAGCTTTGTAATGCAGGGGTTTCCTGACAGTGTGACTAGCGATTATCTTCCTTTTCAGATATGGGACTCATTGCAGGTGATGTTTCAATCTTTTTTTTCTTGGTCTTGTTGAAATGCAGCATCCTGTGCACTAAAATTTAGATGATATGACTTTAGGGGCTTTCTACTTATATCCGCTCAATGCTTTCCACTCAAGTAAGTCCTGAACCAACTCTTCACGTTATTGAAGGCTCAATATGTAGTTTTGGATATTTGTCTTTGGTTTCTTTGAGATATCATCTTGTGTGTTTGCTCTATAGGCTTTGTTGAGTGCTATTGGTGTTGGTGAGAAATCTGCTACTGTTCTTGGTGCTACATTCCAGGTATGTACTTTCGGTCTACCAGTTTTTTTGGTCAGATTCATCCTTTTCATGGTATTCAGCTTCTCACCTCCCTCATACAGTTAGGTCAAGACATATCAGATGATAAAAGAATTCAGCCTTTATATTTCCCGAGCCTGTAGCATATTTTGATAGAAACATTTTTTTTGGATGCGCGAAAACTCTAATCATTTTCTGTTGATCGCAATACCGATAACCAGATCTAGAAACCCATACCATGTGTATCATATTGGTGACACGGATCTGATGATGAAGCACGAGCCAGTGAGTACGTGATGTGAGAAGAAAAAAATCCAAGGTTCCACTTAAAGAAGTTCTGAGTTGGGCGGAAAGAATATAAAGGCGTGAGAGGAAAGTAATGAAAATATGAGAAGCACTATGGTATTCCTTAAGATCAGTATGTATTAACATCAAATTTTTCATGATGCACCCTGGAAGAAAATTGCTTCAATTCTTGTGATTAACATTAATGTTGGAGACATTTACTGCAAGTAGATCGCCTACACCACGACAGGAGTACCTGAGCATATATGGCCGTCTGAAAATATTTCATCATCCACTGAATAATTTTCTTCGCTGAAACTCATGTATTACTAGTACTTTTTAAGAAATAATGTGGGAACATGACATATAGATGATGGATAATAGAATTTTTGTGCTGTCTAATGAATAAAGATACTCAGCGTCATCCTATGACAAAGGTTACTGTGTTTCCCCTCGAAATTATCTCCATATCCTGTAGGTGAAGTATCCACGCTTTTAAGGAGGGCTGATAAAAGCTGACGAGACATTGATGTGCTGGGTCCGTACCATCGAAAAGATTTTGACTGCTTTAATTTCAAAATAGTCGATATGTGCATGATGATGACATGAAAATTAAAGGTACTTGGATTTTAGTTTTCTGGAAAGTTTGCGAGTAAACCGTAATTACTGATTGAGACTGGGGAACGTTGAGGAATATGAGAGTTCAGGGTGAGAAAACGAATACTACAGCCTGAAACGATTCTCTAATACCGATTCCTGCTGAAGAGCAGACCTGATTTCCAAACCAAAACCATTATCATTCTGATTTGTGTTTGCAGTATTGGTAAGAAAAAAATATAAACACAGTGCCAGACCTCGGAGCTACAGAGGTCACCACTTTTATTGTTTTCAGTCTGATGGTTTGGTCTTCAAGACACTATGTGGAACAATTCTGGAAGCGAAAGTAAAGATTTGGGGTCACTATGATTAGATGCGTCACTAAATTATAGCTGCTGAGATGCGAACATGGAGTGCCCTTTTCCCTTGGCGCACGCTACACACCTTCTGTTCGTATCTCAGTACATATAATTTAGGACCTAATTGATCATGAATTGATGGCTTTACCTCGCTGTTGTAAGAATTTGGGTGTAAGATATCTCATTTGGGAGGAATAGTATTTTTTCTTCATGGTTCATTTGCACCTCTTCTTTGGGAAGCAGCTTGGTATCTTCTCTCTTGAATTTTATTTTTTCTACCTTGGTATCTTCTAATGTGTAGAATCTTACCAGTGGTTTTTGAGGGATTTCACTGGGATGCTTGGTGGTATCTTATTCACCTTCTATCAGGTAATTAGTCTTTATTTGACTGTATGTTTTATCTTTCACATTGCCCCTGAACTTTTTGTATGTATGGCCTTCTAAGTTTCATATTTATTTGTCCCATGAAAATCGTTGAAACTTTTATTTACTCTTATATAAAAATAGGACACAGTAGCAACAGGCGTATGGACTAAAAGTTCTGTTAATGAAAGTCATGTACAGTCCCTGGTGTACAATCCATGTGTTTTCAATCTTCTACAAGAGCTTGCATAAAACTCTTAATCTTTCATTTGATTTTTTTCCCTCTTATGATGCGTACCTTCATTGCAATTATTTTTGCTTATTTTTCCTTAGCCATTGATTTCATATGGAACATCAAATGTAGCTCAATATTTTACAGCTTTAAGCCTTACAGACTTTAGGTTTTGATATTTTTCCTTTCATCGTTTTTTTGATGAATAGTCAGTTCTCTTCTCTTTCAGGGTTCTAATCTTGATAGCCATGCCAAGATGTGGCGCTTAGTTGCAGATTTTATGAATGACATTGGTATATTCTTCAATCTTTTCATCTGTATAGTTATTTTAATTGTGTGTACCTGTTTTTTTAATAAATTTTAGTATTAATGAATATAACTTATATTTTTTTCGATCCTCATTAATCTAAAGCAAAGAATTCACGGTTTTGCCAGCTATTCCTCTGCTTCTCGGGAGCTTGAATTTATGAAATATGAATTTTGAATTAAATGAGTTTCAAGAATTCAGATGATTGAACATTTGTGTTGGAGAAAATATGGTCACGTGAAACAGTAGAAAATCTTAAACTCTGTTGTCATTTGATCGTCAAATTTGCCAATGGAAGTTTAAATCTTTGTGGGTTTTAAATCAGTGCCGGTGGTGCTAACTTCAAAACGTTGCATATTTCATATATTCTTACAACCGAAAATTCGAATTTACTATGAGACGTGCCGTTGGGAATTCTGATTATTCCCCTGCCGACAAGGGGGTTGTCTGTGGGCAGGCATCTAGACTAGAATTATTACCCATGACAGTGGTCCATAACAGGAGAAATACAATATCCATCCTAGCAAGGCCTGAGCTCAAATTAAGCTAGACAGACCTCGCGCTACAACATTAAACAATGCGACGTTTTTTAACTGTCAGTGATCCTTCTTGGGTAGACCTAAGGTTGGCAAAAAATATTGTCTCCTCGTTAACGTTATGGTCGCATCCTTAGGAACTTGCTGGGCCCAGAGAGACACTGTAGCTTGTTGAAAGCCCTTATGTGCCCCAGGCTTTATACACTAACTTTTCCAGCTACTATTTGAGGTGTCTGAGATCATGATTTATTGTGCTCTTAGCTCCATATTCAGTTGACTCTGAGTTATTCTGTTACTAATCACTTTCTTGACTTAGAACCTTAGTGATGATATGCACTTTCCTGTAAATTTAATCATTTTGATTACTTCTCTATGTGTTTCCCCTATCAGACGTCTGCGAAATTTCTTACCGCATTCCTTTGATTTGGCTGCAGGAATGCTGATGGATCTTATTTCTCCGTTATGGCCCTCTGCCTTGATTGCTATAGTTTGTCTTGGGAGCTTGTCAAGATCATTCAGTATGTCCTATCTATTCTCATCACCCTGAAAGCTTACACGTTCTCTTCTGCTGTGAAGATTTCCTTTATCAGGATATTTTAAGAAATAAATACTGAAGTATTTTTTCTTTCATTTTATTTACTGGGCTGGATGTGACAAGCGACACCTACGAAAGTCGAAGATTTCTCGGATATTCCTTGTAGCTCATTGTACTTTTGATAAGTAAGCTGTATCGTGCTTTCTTCAGGGGAAAAAAGCCAGTAACCTAGCCTTCCTGAAATCAGTTTTGGATATGCCGCAGTGAGATCCCAATTGATTTATAGAAACTGAGATGATATTTCTTAGGTTCTGCTTCTCATTTTTATTTCTATGTCAGTGATGATGAGAGGAACCTACATCTTGAAGTTTGAAAAATTCCTTCCAGAGACATCTATCTGCTTGGACTTACCTAGTTTCATGAACCAACTGCGGTATCTGGTAAAATTATTTAAAAGCTGTCCTCCCTGCGAACTTTTCGTTTTAGCTAACCCTCAGTCTGAGTTCCTAATTTTGTAGGAAAAGGGCAAACATATATGTCATTATTGACGGTTTTGGTGAGAAAAAGATAATTTTCAATTATGAATATTGTATGCACCCTAATGGGACCAGCAGCTATGAAGTGCTCTGGAACCGTCATCTAATTTTCCAGTGGGGCGAATCGCACCCAGTACACAGCTTTGAAGTGAGTGCCCATGCAGGAACTAAGCTCTGCTCAGGCTGTTGTCTTCTTCTGAGTCCCTACTTAGTATTTGATAAGAAACTTATACATAAAGCCCTCATAACAGTCTCTGCTCCAGTTGGGATGATGTGGTGGATATTGGAGCTTGTTCTCTGGTCACAATACCTCAACTATTTTTCTTGTATTAGTTTATTTGCCCACTTCGTATCAAACTCACAGATCATGAGCTACATATATTTTTACTCAGCTTTGAAAGCAAAAAAAAAGCTTGACTAGGCGCCTTCTTTTGTCCTAACCCCTTCGTCTCACGTCCATGATTAGCTGGTGTTGCTAGTGGAGCGACCAGAGCTGCTTTAACCCAACACTTCTCCCTCGAGAACAATGCTGCAGATATTTCTGCCAAGGTCTGAGGAGAATTTCCATTTTCTGACAAATCCACCACCGAAATATGATGAACATGCGCGCATTAATTGGCCCATAAACGCTTTCGGAAATTTGGCAGGAGGGGAGCCAGGAGACGGTTGCAACAATGGTGGGTATGGCATTAGGGATGCTCCTTGCTCAGGTTACAAGGGGGCGGCGTCTGGTCATCTGGCTCTCCTTCCTTTCCTTGACTGTATTTCATATGTTCGGTGAGTGATCCCCATCCAGCCGTCGGATATGATCCATTTTCTGTACTTTCATTGCACACATCATAATTTAATTGAAGCATGTGGATTTACTAATCATGGAGAAAATATTTAGTCAAGCACTGTACATTTGTCTTGCTCCTTTCCAGCAAACTACATGGCCGTTCGATGTCTCTCCCTGACGACGCTGAATGATGAGAGAAGCTGGTTGCTCCTGAAGCATTTCATGAAAACAGGAGAAGGTAATGCTTCAGATTCTTGAGCTTAATTTTTTCAAAGATGGTGTGGTCGCATGTTGGTTAGTGGGGAAGAAATTTCTGCGAAGTATAGGCATATAGATTACAACTGAGGTTAGGACCAAGCTAGAAGAGCCCTCCTCTCTGCCAGAAGGAGCTGTAGGAAGAAGCCTGAGCAGGAGAAGGACTCTGTCACCTGGTGCTGAAGGAAAGAGCAGTCACTCTCTTTGTCACTGGCCAGCGGGAGAGGAAGAGGAAGTAGAAGAAAACGGCAGAAGAAGAATAAGAAGGCGGCTAAAGGAAAGAGTAGCCATGCTCTCTGTCACCGTCGTAGGGTTTGCCCTTCCCCATGATAAGTGGGGAAGGTGGGTAAAAATGTCTATTTTGCTCATGAAAGAAGACTAATGCCTGAGGGTGTTAGTATCTTTCGGAGAATGCCACCCCGTTCCCTTGGTTCACAACGAGGAGGTAATACAAGGCATTAAGAGTCCTTCACAAAGTAAAAGGACCCAAGGCAGCCCATTTTAGACACCAAAAACAGTCCATTTTAAGAAACCCAAGCCAGGGTTGATCCCAAGATCAAACTAGAAGTCACACTTGTGAGAAAAAAAAACCTTTTAACACCAGTCCGCGGGCTTAGTGATTTAGATCTAATGTAGACTTATGCAAGCCTCGTACTCAGTAGTATAGAGCCAATAAAACCCTATGTCGCCCTCATGTCCAGTGGCTTAAATCAATAAGACCTAGAGTGAACTTGGGTCCAATTAAGACTTTAAACATGCCAAATTTGATAAATGTATATAGATGAGCTTCATCCCAAAAATTTGGCAAATGGACCACTTCTCATGAAACATACTAAAGTAGGTATCATCTCATAATTATCTCCAAGTTGGGCTTATTCCATAGTCATGAAAATTGCATGATCTACAAATGAAGGCATTCACTTTATAATTTTTTTGAATGGGCTTCATGTTATAGAGTCATAAATTGAGTCTATCCTATAAATTTATTGAAAATGCTTCGTCCCATGAATCGCAAATGGGCTTCATCATACAATTTTTTTGAATGAGTTTCATACTGTAAACTCGTAAATGTGGTTTCATTCCACAAATCACAAATGAGCTTCGTGCTAAGGACTTCTCGGATATGCCTCATCTTACAGTCTCTCAAATGGTCTTTCAGTTCCATGAATCATAGGTCGGCTTCATCAACAAGACTTGGTGAGTGAACTTTATCTATTCCATGGACACCAAATGAGTTATATATCCCAAGAAATTCTCAAATAGGTCTCATTCTAAAAGCTTGTCAAATGAAATTCGTCAGATAAATTCAACAGTGAATGGGTTTTATCTCAAAATCTTGTTGAATGGGTCCTACCTTGTGGGCACTCAAACACATTACATCTCATAAACCATAGAGGGGGGTTTATCCCAAAAGCCATTCGAATATTTTCATTTCAGACATTGCACATATAGACAGAACTCTAAAATTTTATATCTAAATCTGTTTTATCTGACAAACTCTCATAATGTGTTTATCTTTTAAACGGGAGGACTGAGATTTAAACTCCTAATGAACTTCATTCCAGAAATTTTGAAGGGCTTGTGAGCCTCATCCGAATTTGTACATGGTTCATTGATTTTTGAATTTTTTGAATTTAGTGATATTTTATAGTAGATAAACAACGATGTTATTTAGTTAAAGTGGTTGTAATTTAAAAAAGGCTCTGATCAGCGGGCAAGATCCCAATCTGTACTGATCCAGAAAGCAAAATCGATCAAAATGGGCAAATTCCTTTGAAAATTAAAGCCTGGTTTCTGCCCTTTCAAAAAATAGGGTTCATATTTCTAACCGCCTTCTGCCCTTCTTCTTGCCCCATAAAAGTCCTGTCACCACAACAGGTCTCAGCAATGGAGCACGTATTCCCCATCTGGGCAAGCTTATGGAGCTCGGCGCCAGAGTTTCTCCACAAACGCGTACGCTTGGGCATCAGAGTTTCCTCTCTGAGCCACTCTGATGCGTGAGCAATCCTCACATTTTCTTTGATGTTATATCTCATACTACATTACTTGTCCAAAGTGGGTGACTGGCTTCCGATCTCTTCGAATCAATCAATACCGGACAGGATGGAGCTCCAGAGCCTCTCGAGTTCTCACTACCGGAGAGGTCCTTCTCCGATCTCAGATCCTGAATTCTCGGAAGAAAGAAAGATTTCTTCTATCTCACGTGGTTTAGCTGGAATTTTGTGTCGATTATTATTTTGTTCAGAGAAGTATCTTCTCCTGGAGAGAAAAGGGTGGATCCGCGTGGTCATGCACAGGCGATCTACGCCAGGAGACGTTCTGCAGTCGTTCGTCCACGGGCTTGTGGTGGCGAGACTGGCGAATGAATCGAAGGCTTTGCATGCGGAGAGCTGTCAGTGGATGAGCAGATACTACCCGGTCTTCATCAGCAAGGTCTGTAATTATTTCTAATCCCTGTTCCTTTTCAGTAACCACAGATGTTGACCATGCCACCATAACCTCATGTAGCTAGCATCAATCTCTCTCTCTCTCTCTCTCTTCTCTGTCTCTCTATCTCTCCTCTCTCTATTCGAATGGGTCTGGCTTTCCAGTACATGGGCTTCGGCCTAGCCCATCATCACCCCCCTTGACTTTCTGGCCTTACCCTTCATAAATTCTCATCAAATTGGTCGCCAATTACTCTCACCATAACCAAGCCCTTGATCACTTTTCTAGCTACCCCTTTCGTTCACAACATGCTTATCCATTTTGATTCGATAATCTCAACCAGCCCATGGATCTGAATCAAGGGTCGGTTCGGTTTCTCCGTTGACTTGATGGGCATCTTCCGATCTACAGCTTCAGTCGTTGGGATGGAGTACAGAGCGGCTGCTCTCTCATTCGATCATCTGGAGGGCTGACTGGGTAGTCGACTCGTCGGGTGACAAGCTCGAGTAGGTGAAGTCAACCCACCCCGCCTGCTATGATGCTCGGTGAATTGGCGTCGAAGGTGGAATATTCTGTTCCTTGGGCCGTGATGGGGGGGGGGCGCTTTGTTTATTTATCAACGGAATGATTTCGGTCGTAAAGGGTCTGACGGCAGGCTCAGACCTCTCCGCTCTTGTTTTTGTACTTGGTTAGAGAGAGAGAGAGAGAGAGAGAGAGAGATGATTGGGTGTATTACTCTTTCATGTCCACATCCCAAACTCTTTTCACCGATCATGGATGTATGCTTTCATCACGTGGCCGTATATATATATCTCTCTCTCTCTAAAGAGACTAGTTGACAGATGTATTCCTCGGACCCATGTCTCTGTCTCTCTCTCTGCCATCTCATCAAACTAGAGGCCCTTTGACTGACATGGTCGGGCATTATGAATTGACCGTTCTCTCTCCTCGGTTCTTTCACTAAAACAGACCTTTTAGCTGACGTAGACGGACGGATTCCTTGGACGTGGCCGAATCTCTCTCTCTCTCTCTCTCTCTCTCTCTCTCCACTGACTTAGCCGTTTTCCTTGGATGCTACGTCTCTCTCTCCCTCTCCTTCACTGTCAATATACAATTCTCTCTCTCTCTCTCTTTCTCATCTCTCACTCTTATCCCAAACCTAGTTCAGTCCTGTTCCTACGAACTCCACATGCATCCCCGCCGAAAAGCCGGGATTTCCCCACCTAACTTAGCCGTCTGGAAAACCAGTTGGGTATCCAACCTGCTCCTTTCTCTCTCTCTCTCTCCGCTCTGAGTCCTCTTCTGGGCCCCCATCTCCGCTCCCATGCCCTCACTGTCCGCCAGGAGACCAATAGAATCTCTTTATCGATCATTCAGCACACAAACCCCTCCACTGAAACATAAATCACCCATTTATAGGCCACTATCCACATAACACCATTAAAGCTAAGGTTAGGCTGCTTCTAGAGAGAGAGCGAGAGAGAGAGAGAGGGAGAGAGGTGAGCGTAAGGCTAATCTTCTGTCTACCTTCACTCATCAGCACTCCTCGATTCAGGGATTAACAATAACAAACAAGTACAAAGAGGAAAATAAAACAATCCACATACCTTTGGGGGCGCGCTCAGTTCTTCATCTCGCTCCTGGGTTTGCTCTTCCTTAGGAGAGATGCCCACTTGCCTTGGGATTCAAGCTCCCCCATGAAAACCTAGCTTGCTTAGCTGAGAACCAGAAGAGGCATCACCAAAACCAGATGACCCACAGGCCATGATTCCAACAAAACAGGAGAAAGAAAGATCGAAATTAACAGCAAATTTCCCCTTCTTTCTATTTATATAAGGAAGTGGGCAATGATATTATAATGCATATATACAGTTGATTACACCCTCATCCCAGAAAAAAAAGGAGAAAAGGGAATTGATAAAAAAGTGGGCACCAAAAAAAAAAAAAGAAAAAAAAAAAAGAAAACCCTCAAACCTCCATTCAGCCACCCTCTTTCTCCCCCCCCCTCCCCTTCATTCCCTGCTCTACGTGGAAGATGGGAGTTTCAGTGGATGAGGAGGTCAACTGGTGGACTAAAGAGAGAGGCATGTTGCCGCTTCAGGAAGGTTTCCAGATATTAGGAGGCCAGTAACATATCTCTGAGGAAATATCTTCCAATGGGAATGGGGGGCAGTCTCTGGAGCTGAGGATCCCCTGACGGCTGATTCAACCTGACCTCGGCCATGGAACTTGGCGAAGCGGTTGATGATGGAGAACCTCTCTAAGTCCTGGCTCTCGATTCTCACATCTAAAATCGCTGCGCTCTTCTCCAATCTGAAAGAAGAAATATGAGGAGATCAGCACAGAAGATGAACCTCCATTCAACCACAAGAGATCAGTATTACTAGAGAATCCCTTGGGTGTGTATTAAACCTGATATTCCAAGGAAAACAATACAGATGAAGATAAATCATTGCACGCATACCTTGTAGTTGTACAAAATTATTGCATCAGCTACTGATATTGTTCTCACAATTTTCATGATGATTAAATTTATTGTCACTAATGTAGACAAAAATAATAAACAAGAATGATACGATATAATAGAATTAATCATTATATACAGTGCCATTTAGTGGTTCATATTACATTTTCTGGTCACTCTGTGCAACTTTTTTCTTCAAAACCCCATCATAGATGAGTCTACAATAATCCTCTTAACAATTACCACAAGTTCTGTAAGGCGAAAATGTGAAGGGGTGATCTGATGGCCAGATAAGTTTAAGAACATCCTTCTCCACGAAGTTTGATAAATTGAAGCGCTTAAATTGAACAGCCTTAATGCAGAGATAATTTAGCATCGGCTCAGAAAGTAATAAGAAGATAGAATAAAATTATAGGGAAAAGTTATTTCCCTTGATTTCAAATTACAGAATTTCTCCTAGGACACATACCTTTGTAATTCTCTTTCCAACTTGCTTGCTCTTCCAAGAAATTTTTCTGCAATTTCTTGAAAGAAGTGCACTCCAACACTGCCAGTATTATTTAAATTCTCGGATAACCTGGAAGGATTAAAAAAGGGAAGTCACTTTGAAAAGAAAACATTGTTATAAGATATAAAACTGAAAAAATGCACGTGATATGTGATCATTAATAAAAATAAAATTCTAAATTATATCTATCGTTATATAATCATAGATTAAGTGAACCTCCAGATACAACGAATTTCAGGATCAAAATGTAAAAAATGAGAATGCTTACGTATTTATATCGTCATATGGGACATGAAAGATGCTTCCTAAGTGAGAAACACCCATGCATGCTTCTCTTAATGTTAATTTAGTAACTAGGTAAGTCACAGTCTCATATTCTGAGGTGGCATTGGCTGCCAGTATTCTCGACGGTACAGAAGGAAGTAATTGCTGCATTAGTTGTGTAGTCAAGATAAGTCTTCTTCTTGCTGGAGGCAAAGACATTCCGTCTTCATTCACTGGAGCTTCATCATTGACCTGATGATATATTTAACCATTAACATCTTGCCACATTGCATAACTACTGAAAGGGCGATGATATATTTTATGCAAGTTGTGAATGACTATGAACGGACCTTCTCAATCAACCTATTTGAAGCTTGTGCCCAATCTAGTTCTGCCATGCTGTTAATGAGAAAATATTTAGGAATAGATCACAAAATAAAACAAGGAATGAATCGGCATTTGGCTGTCAAGTTAATAAAAAAATAATGAAACATTGAAAATATGGCATTGGAAGACAGCTCAAAGATATATATTCGGTTTATCATAATCACCTGATGCTGCACAACTTCTTAGATCCCTCTGTGATTGCCTTGCTCCATGGTAGAAGATCAGACGGCGAAGTTTTACGTTTCTTCAGTCTTGGGACTAAATTATGATCAATGTCATTTGAGGGCATGTAATTGGGGAAAAAAGATAGCTCATTTGCAGCAGTGGTAGAGCAACTTTGCCAGGCATTGCCAACCTGACAAGAATCATCTTTCTGCTGTGTAGTAGTAGGGTTAACTACCTCAGAAGCATTTGACAACAAGTACTGTCTGGCAGAAGGTATTTCAGTCTTGTGTTGGCCATACAACCCATTGTACATCGATAAAATCTGACTGTTTTTTAATTTTCCATATTTCTCAAACCAAGATGGGGCCATCCGTGGATCAATCTGCCTAGGCTGTTTTACTCCTACCAGAGTGGACATAAAAGTTCTTTGGAAACCATCAATCCCGGCATTAGCAGTATCTTGAGAATAAACCTCACTGAGAGCGAGTTCAGAACTACTTACCAAATGCCGGTTACCATTAGCTTCTGTTGGGAAACATAACATTTTTTCATCTGAGGTTAGTGAACTCTGCTGACCAGTTGCACGCAATTCATTATCCAAGGGAATTTGACTTGTTTTATTATAATTATAGATAAAATTCTGGGACAATTTCTTAGCCATCTGCTGAGCATCAACACTGGCATCAGCTCTTTCAAGTCTCTTGCCATAATGCTCGCTTGAATCTGCTTCTACGGCTCTCATAGCCTGCAGTTGTTCCAGAAGAGCATAATTCTGATCTTGAACAGCTGGTGCATTAAAATTACGAACTAAACCACCAATATCAGAGCTAGAAGAGGTAGCGCTCAACAAGGAAGTGTGTTCTGTTTTCTTATCAATGTACAAATCCACCCCACACTTTGGCTTACCAAGATCTTGCTGATATGACTGTATCATGGATGGCATAGGTGCAGAAGAATTTCCAACTGATGTATGTCTTGGCGTGCATTCTTCTTGCAGTTTGGAGGAACTAGCTGTTCGTGAAACTTCCTCCAAAGGCAGAATTTGCTGCAAGGACTTGTCTTTCCCTACTTGGTTTTCATTATATCTGAATTGTGGAGAATTAACTGCAGAAGTACCAAACTCCGAGGTAGTTTCTCTCCTGTTATTACCTTGATCATCAGGCCTTTGCAACGTCCAGAAATTCATGTCCGAAATACTAGAGTTTACAGGCTGAAGCAAATTAGCGCCCTTGGTAGGCACATTACTAGAAAATTTTTGCTTCACTGACACATTAGTCCACACATTTTGCAGCATCGCTGAGAAAGCCCCCTTCTGATTCACGGTAGGTGTCACAGAATGTTGTGATGCCGACTGCATCTGTGACCTATCAGGTGTTCCGCTTAATCTTCCCAAGTGGGAAGTTGCACCAGCCGGCATCTGAGGTTCAACAATATTACTAGAGTATGGAGGTAACATCACAGGTGAACGAGTACCAAAAGAAGATTCAAGCTTTGGAGCAGGAATCAGACCAGCGGAAGCAGGCAATAATTGACGATCAGATTGATCAACCACAGTTTTACCAAGCTTGGTTTCATTATGAAGATCATCGAGTCGTCCAACGCACATAAGACTTCTGTTGGAGGCATCTTCATCAAGTTCATTCCCATAAGGCATATCTCCTGATTGGTCTCTAGTCACATTTCTTCCGGAAGCTGAGGCTTGCTGGCGTTGCTGCTTTTGCTGCCATTGTTGGCATTGCTGCTGCTGCCATTGCTGCGATTGTTGTTGTTGTTGCTGGTGTTGCTGCTTTTGCTGCCATTGTTGCGATTGTTGTTGTTGTTGCTGGTGTTGCTGGTGTTGCCGCTGTTCCAACTGATTTCTAGAGCAAGAAAATGAACCAGACATTGATGGGGAGTTCACTTGCGCATTGGATCGTGGGCTTTCCTTACTTGGCAGACCAGACAAGTTAGACCTGCTATCCCAATTATCTCTAGGAGATGATTCGTGCAATGGGGATGAGTTATAAATGGAAACCGGAGATGCTGAATGCGTCTGATTTTTCTCTCCCACTTCTGAATCGAAAAGCCTAGAACAATGATGATGGACATCTTGAGGAGATGAAGAACGGTTTACGGTTGACTGATGTTCTGATGGCAAAGCCAAGTGTAAACCAAATCCTTGCATGGTAGAAGGCTGAGTGCTCAGTAAATGAAATGTCATGTCAGAAGTAGTATCGACTCCCTCAGATGCCATACTATGATTAGAAAGACCAGAATGTGAAGCCGTTAAGTTTTCCCTCGATTGGTCTACCTTGTGAAGTAGTTCAAGCATATTGTGACTGCATTAAATGGAACCAGTTGTCAAAAACCAACCTCCCACCAAGTATCACAAGAAGAAAGACAGAACAATTTTGGCAAAAAAAAAAGAAAAAAGGCAATGGAAGGGTAAGAATAGTAGCTTAGTAGTGGTAATATAAGGTATCGAAAAATCTTATAAGACAGAAACACGCTTCGAGGATTACAGTGACAAACACTAAATGGATCACCTCATTTGACCACTTTTATTTTGTGCATGATTTGCAGCACCTTCTCCAGATATAGACGGAAAATTTCCTCTAAAATTTATCTCATCCGTTCCCTTTGCGTTTCTTTGTGAATAAAGAAAATTTTGCTGAAAAAGGAGAGCACACATTTTAAGTTGAGATTCTGGGCAAACAACAAACAATGATCAGAGCATATTATCTCCATTTACCTCATCCGCAGTCATTCTGATATCTGACCCAGCAAGGCCAGAAAACTGCGATCGTGCAATAAGATCAAGCTCCTGCCCTTCCATTCTAGAAGGTACTATCGGGGATTCCGGTGAATCAAACTGAAATCTGCGAGGCCCAGAATTTTTTTGATCAATCCGATTTATAGGGACTTTACTCCCACTAGCTAGCTGACCAGAGCCACTTCCAGAAAGCAAGAAATTTTCTCTCCCTGCGCCCTGGTGGTCATGAGGCTGAGCACGTTGTGGGTTATTAGACATGTAAACCGTGTCAAATACATCTTTCTGGAAGCCATTTTCCAATTTATTGTCAAAGGCTACGCCAACTACTTTCTCCGGTATATTCATAGAAGATTCCCACGCTTGAGGATCTTTGTTTGTTTGGAGCTGGTACCCATTGATATCATCATTTCCTCTAGATTTCACAGAAGAACCACCCGATATGACCTCCTCATGATCAGACTGATACCTGGAAAGGGACTGTTGATGTGCCTGCCGATTAAATTCTGAGTTCTTTGAATGCATGTCAACAAATTCCCGAACATAAGGATTTCCCGTTGGGCTCTGCCGGTTGTCAATCCCAGATTCTACCGTATTGAATCCACTAGTATGAAAAGAAAACGAAACAGATTTCAGACTCTCAACAGCTTTCATGAAATTTCCTTCCTCGTCTATTTGCATAAATTTCGCTCCTTCAGGAGAATTCACGTGGGAATGATGAACAGAGGTGCAATGATCATCTCTACCAGATCGTAGCAACTCATTGCTATTCCAAGTGTTTGTCTTCTTATAAGATTGCCTATCAACACTGTTTAATGGTTTATTTTGTTGACCAACCCAAGTGCCATCGAAATTCTGTTGACTTAACTTGGGTTCCACACATGTGGTGTGAAGCCGCTGCTCATCCAATTGTCCTACCCAAGCACAGGTAGAATTGTTTACGAAACGTGTTTGCGATCCAGTAGCACCCCCAATAATTTGTTTATGCGGTTGATTCTGTTGATAGCTGGCAGTGGTCTCTACACCTAGTCTCTCGCCATGATAATTCACAGAGTTCAAAGAAGATTGGTGGAACACTGCATTTGTGGGATTCTTTGAACTCGCATCTCCAAAATCTGATAATTGGAAGGGCCTTGAAAATGACGAATTCTGCAGATTGTCAACCCATGTGGTGCGCTGCTTTCCACCGTCAACAAGCGTTGTAGAGGCTTCAGCTACAGCGGTGGAAAGCTCTTTCTGCTGAGAATTCAATCCACTCCAATCATCCTGTAAAGCAGTGTCACTGGTAGAGGCTTCAGCTACAGCGGACTGCATCAAAGCACTCCAGCTGCCACTGTTGAAAGACGGGAATGTGCCGAAATAATCATTACCCTCCAGAGGACTTCCGTGGGAAGAACCTCCTGAAACTATGCTTGCATTCCTCCCAGCAGCCTCAACCCGAAAATTTTCTCCATCTGTGCCAAACAAGAGCTTTTGTTCTGTTGGATCCAAGTTTGTCATACCTGGGGATGATTCCACCGGTCCTACCTTCCCCTGCGATCCTCCTGACCAATCTGCTTGCCCTTGTCTACCTTGAAAGTCCTGAACTTGGATATTTCTTCCAACATAATTCAATTCCTCAGCATTCCTTAACATAACTCCATTATTTATGTTTTGGGTAGGAACCTCATAAAAAAAAGCTTTTCCTGGAAAACTCTGCTTAGCGCCAAGATCATCCTGCATCAAAACTGGCTCTGGAAACAGAGACTGCTCACTTTGAAAAGAGCTGAGAATTCCAGACTTCATTGGATATTTCTCAGCTTGGTTAGCAATAGATCTAGTCATCATATCAGCACGGTTACTAGATAAACCAGGAAATGGAGAAAACTGATGTAGGATGTTACTATTTCTCCTAATAGGTGTCCCATATAAAGACTGATCAGGCTGTTGCTGGACAGGTTCCGTTGACCTTGATACCCGATCCTGATTTTGAGTAAATCCAAATCCATTTTGGAGACCCTGCACAGGCATGTCCCCTCTTTGTTTTGTCCAATTCATGTTCCCAGCACTAGAGCTATGCGAAGTGGCTGGCATCTTTGACTCTCCTCTCACGTGTTCATTTTGCCATGAAAAGTTAGATGCATCATGAATGGGCATGCCATTTATCACCGAGGGTAATGTATCACCGCCTACCGGCTTTGCAACACCTAAAAACTGATTTGATGAGCTCTGCTGCCTCACTTCCTGATCTAATTGTTGAAGCTGTCGTTGCTTCTCAAATTCTTCGAGTTGCTTGTACCTTAGATATTTTTGCCAGACCTGCAAATCATTAATCCCTGATTGCTGCCTTGGCTGAGATTGTGACATACCTGGGTTCTGCCCCTTCATGAGCAATGCCTGATGTTGCCAACCAAGAATTCTAAAATCAAATAAGCCTCAGGTACTTTAGTATTTTCTGAATTTCTAGGTATTCATACTCTAGCTGATTTCCCTTCCACACTACATATTAATGGTGGCTATCAGGAATTATATCATCTGCCAGATTCTCTGACTCCTATAATCCTGACTGGATAAAAGAAGAGCCATCTGTCTAATGATCAGTGTTTTGAACATTTTTAAAATCCACTGTCAAAAGCCATTTAATCGAAGTTCCTCCAAAAAGCATTTCAGGACATCGCTTGTGATTTTCTCTCTTGGAATCTGTCAACGGAACAAGAGAGTAAAAAGTTTCGAAATTGAAGAAAAAAAGTATAAAATGAGTTATTGTATGTGTTCGTTAAGCAAGACTAGGAAGGTAAAATTCTGAAATGAGGAGACTAAACCCAAAAAGATAAATAAGAAAGCAATCAATTGCCGGAGAACAATACTTGATTTCATGGTTTTTTGGCTGGAATTTAGGGGCATACCATTCAACCATTTATTGCAAACCCACGAAATCCTGTTAATAACTGACCAGCGTCCACCAGTTCCAACTAAACACAAATGATCTTCTGATAAGTTGTCTAACTCAAAAAAATGGCGAACATCCTCTGCAACTGTGTTACCCGGCATAGACAAATTGACTTAAAAAAATCTGGAATCTATCTTCTTTCTAGGCAGGGAAAATCGTGCTCAAAAGCACTAACATCAAAAAGACCATCTAAGCTGATATAGAATCAGGGAAATCGCTACACTTATCTAACAATATTAAGCAATGAAACAGCTCCAGAACACCCTGAAAGTTGATAACTTCAACAGAAGCTGCAGCCTTAGACTATCCCAAACAAAAGAGGTTCGTCCTGCAGAAGTCATGTCCACTAAAATATGAATATAAATATAGAAATAATGAAAAGAATAGCAGGTTGATAGGAAAACTCTAGCAAATAGTCACGAGGCTAACACAAATTTAATTCACCATACTATCTGATAAGGCTCCACGCACATATGTTAGAAGGAAGAAGGCCCAAAGCCCAATAAGTCAATAATGGTTAGCATTATTGAGGGGAGGCACAGTTACGGCAAGGAGCAATATGACAAGGAGCAGTTATGGCAAAGAATGGTTATGGCAGGAGACTAACTGCCTAAATAAGAGAGAGAAAGGAAAGGATATAAAGGGGGGCGGATCAGGAAGGAGGGGAGAGGAGAAATTAAAGTTAGTATCTCATGCATCTACGAGAAGGGTTGGAGGGTTGTATGCGACCCTCCATCTATTATAGGTTCTAGGGTTGTATGCGACCCTCTATCTGTTCTGGGTTCTTGTACTGTGTTTTATCTTTGATATTTCTATTCTAGAGAGTGTTCTTTCATCTAATACGAAATATTCGTAGTTCTTTGATCTGGGTTCTTATCACTATCCGACCATTAGAACCTAAATACATTTTGAATCATCATGATTGCATCATTTTGGACCATAAAAATGAAATTACAGATTTATCTTTTCAGATTAACACATATTAACGAACTGCTCAATAACCATATGGGTAATGGTGGAAAAGACTACTGCATTAGATGGTAAAACGTTTGCCTCTCATTCTCTTCTATTCCACAATAAGAACATGGAATATGGTAGTTAACAGCAACGAGAAAAATGGTTAATAAAGGTTCCAAGGTACAATGACTTAACATCCTCCAAATCATGACTATTACCTATATTGAACCATAGAATCTCTAGGTATATTCAGCAAACATCAATGGACATACAGTCTCTTTAATCAGCTCAAAATATGTCACAAATGCAAGATGTTAATAGAAGAAAGAAGAGAAAGTTGTAAGAAAGTTGAAGGAAATATAAAATCGAAAGTGAAAATACAGACTGTTTATCTTGAAAACGAATTGAGTAGAACCCCACCAGTTGAAAAATCAAGAATTGCAGTCAACACATAATAATAGTAAACTTTCTAAGCTATGAAAATCCCGATTAAGAATCACATCATGTGTCAAAGCCCCTGACGACCTCAAGCAGCTAAACGGATGGATGCAATGTATACCAACCAACAAGAAAAAAAATGCAATGAGCTAAACAGCTTCTTAATGGCAGACAAAGCCACCAGGAAACGAAGAAAGAGTTCATACAATGCCTAATCAACACTCGCTTTTTACTTGTCCTACAGCATCCCCGAAATGACGAATCGATGCAGTCAATGGAAGTATGATTGACCGAGCAGACATTCAAGACACTCCAAGCAATCTCGGCCAACCCTGAAGTAATCTAGCCTGTGGACCAATATCCAAAACTTTCCTCTGTCATTTAAGAATATGCCAGACAAAACACGCAAATGGCATGCGGCTAAAGGAAACAGTCATCCCTCGTGGCGAAGCTGACACCCGGACACCATGAGAGAGGAGTCAAAAAAAAGGAAAAAACCAAGATGTCGATCTTCCCCTAGGAAAATTTCCGAGAACCCATTTCGGATGCAAAGAATTCCAGATAACTGCGATTAATAGGTCACATGGGCAGCCAGATCGGAAGACCAAGAAGGAACTGGAGTCTGCAGAAGTCCGAGGACAAGATGTCACAGCCAACGATGAACGCGGGAGGAAAGGGTCCCAGCGATGACAGAATTACGTACATTTCCAAGGTTGAGAAGCGAGACAGATCCTATGGGAACAAGAGAAGCTTCTCCTAGGTTGGAAATTGGTATCGATTTGAGCTGTGGCTTCCGCTCTCCGCACAGCCAGCTGCACCTGCCTTTCAGCAACTCCCCATAAGCTTAGGGTTCCTCGGCAAAGCCTGGATTGACAGAGGAAATACTGCTCTCTCTCTCTCTCTCTCTCGCTCTCTCTCCCTGTAAAGCCTTTCAGACTACTTCGGGGGCGAGATAAAGGTGTCAAAATCGCCGGGAGATTTCAGCGAAGAAAGATATCGCCGTTCGGACCGGCCGGTTTGTTAGCTCCGGTTCACCGTGTACAAGACCAATGAAAGCCGAGGGTAAACAAGTAATATCATAGTTTCTAATATACCTCCCCTCTCAAGGAACACGTGCATTAATGTCCAACTTAAATTTATCGATATGAGAGAGAGAGAAAGAGAAAGACAGAAAGACAGAGACAGGGAGACAGGGAGAGAGAAAGACAGAGAGAGAGAGAGAGAGAGAAAGACGAGAGAGAAAGACAGAGAAAGACAGAGAGAGAGAGAGAGAAAGAGAAAGACGCACAGAGAGAGAAAGACAGAGAAACAGGGAGAGACAGAGCAAGAGAGATAGAGAGAGAAAGACAGACAGAGAGGGGAGGATGGGCGGACTATTTCATCCATAAATGGTTGGGATGAGAGAGAAGTTATAGAAGAGATGGTAACAGCTGTCGCGGAAGAGAGAGATAGAGAGAGAGTGCAAGAAAATTATTAGAAAAATAAGCCTTTACGTGATAATATTTTACGAAAAACTAAATACATTCAGTGAGAAATTAATTCTGTAATTAAAGCATTTTAGGGGGGGGGGGATGCTCTGTTTTTCTTCTACCCTTATAAATTCCACGACTGTCATATTGACCCTAAACGATGCTTAAATTGCGTCAGGAGTCACTGGAGTCCAAAGCAGACAAGAACCGTAGACGTGGCACGGCTAGGGGAGATTAGATAATACATAAAGTTACGGGGTTTGGAAAATTAGAGAAATATTTTGATGGGGAATGGGAAGCCTTTTCCATTGGAAATAAAGAAAAAAAAAATGAAGGGAGAGGGACGCAGGTGCGATCGTCGCCTGGTCATTCTAAATGAATTATATACATAAATATATGTATCTTAAAATAATTAAATAAAATATAAATTCCAACTGTCTGCCAGCTCAGCAGTGGAGACAAGGAGAGAGAGGGAGCGCGGAATTGTGACGTTACATTTCAATTTTAGCAGAGCTTATTGTTATTGTGAAGCTTCACGAGGTTGTTTGGATAATTTGCAGGGTTAGAAATAAATTAATCACTCGGATCATAGACGTAATTTATTCATAAATTCTCAGAATTTAGAAAACTTGCAACTTCTGCAATGCATCTCTCTCTCTCTCTCTGTCTCTCTCTCTCTAGACGATTCAGAAAGCACAAGTGAACTGACTTCAACAGGACAACGAGAGGTGACCCAAGGAAATATATTTATAATTTTAAAAATCTGAATTCAGAAAAATTGGAATACAAGCAACGAGAGGGGAAAAAACGTCACGAAAGCCTATTTTTTCCTTAATTAGCCAAATTACGTCGAGTCCAGAAAATAAAGCTTACTAACATCGTTCTCTAAGACCCATCAGACAGACAGAGAGAGAGAGAGAGCCGTTGGCCTGCTACTGGTCCAACCGGATGACCTGGCACGGGGTCCACGGGTTGACCTCGGATTCTAGAGTCAGTTCTTCTGAAATTTAAATAGCTGATTTTCTCAAGCCATAAAAAGAAAGAAACCTGATTTATCCCTAAAAGGAAAGCCAGAGGCTATGTTAATTTGGCCCTCAACCCCCCGGCATATATCTTCATTCCATCTTCGTCTGCAGTTTTTGGAAGCAAAATCATGGAATGAAATCATTAAGAAAATAAAATTAGCAGGCAATCTGAGGAATCTAGATGGAACAGTCCCCCCGCATCAGTCAGGGGCAGGGAAAATTATTTCCATGATTTAATGAATGGATTATTGGCATCATAATCCATATGCTCACAGAAAAAAATAATCAAGCTCGAGATTACAAGAAACCATGGATAATATTTGGATTGTCAATCATTTTCTCACAGAAAAGAGAATAATCAAGTTCAAGATTAAAAAAAAAGGCTAGTTTTGGGCCAAGACCCATGGACATTATAACTAGATGAATATTTGGATTATCAGGCATATTCTTACATAAAAAAATAATCGAGTTCAAGATTAATCAAAAAAGCTAATTTTGGGCCAAGACCCATGGATATTATAACTAGATGAATATTTGGATCAGGCATATTCTCACAGAAAAAAATCAAGTTCAAAATTAATTAAAAAAAAGCTAATTTTGGGCTAAGACCCATGAATATTAACTAGATGAATATTTGGATTTTCAAGGAATTTTCTCACAGAAAAAATAATCAAGTTCAAGATTAAAAAAAAAGCTAATTTTGGGCCGTGATCCATGAATAAACTAGATGAGTATTTGGATTATCAAGCGTATTCTCACATTAAAAAATAATCCAGTTCAAGATCAATAAAAAAAGCTGATTTTTTGTCTAATACACACGGATATTAACTAGATTAATATTTGGATTCTCATGCATATTTTCACATAGAAGAAATAATCAAGTTCAAGATTGAAAAAAATCTAATTTTGAGCCGTGGTCCATGAACATTGATTGATTGGAGGAATTTAATTCTCAATGAGTAGATAGGGGCCACCTTCTTCAGGAAAGTCTTTCCACAGAGTCAGATTGTCCCTCAGAAGCTGCATTATCATGGTGCTGTCCCTGTAGTACTCCCCGTTCAGGTTGTCCAGCTCAGGGAGCGACTCTTCGAAGACCTGCTTTGCCAGCTGGCATGCCCTGAAGATTTGACCCAATGTGTCAACAAGGTTGACTGAGAGTCATCGAAGAGTGCGGTGGGGCCCACGGATACCTTTCAGGCAAGTTCATGATTTCATAGAAGAACACAGAGAAGTTGAGACCGAGGCCCAGACGGACCGGATTGGTGGGCGCGAGATCGACCTTTGCTGCATCCATGGCGGTCTGGAAGAGAAAGAAATTAGAAACCATAAGAAAAGAAACCTAAAATTGGCATAAAAAGGGATATTAGATCTCTAGCTGAAATGCTTGGAGGAGAGAGAAACAGAAACAATGAGTAAAAACAATAAAAAAAATAATTGGCATAAAAAGGGATATTAGATCTCTAGCTGAACACGCTTGGAGGAGAGAGAAACAGAAACAATGAGTAAAAACAATAAAAAAAATTGGCATAAAAAGGGATATTAGATCTCTAGCTGAAGATGCCTGGAGAGAGAGAAACAGAAACCTGAGTAAAAACAATAAAAAAAATTAATTGGCCAAAAAGGGATATTAGATCTCTAGCTGAAGATGCTTGGAGGAGAGAGAAACAGAAACCATGAGTAAAAAAATTAATAATAATTGGCATAAAAAGGGATATCAGATCTCCAGCTGAACATGCATAGAAAAGAGAGAAACATAACTCATAAACCAAAAACAAAACCAAAATGAGCATCCAAAACAGTAAGATTTCTAGCTGAGCATGGCTGGGCATGAGAGAAACAGAAACTCTAAAAAAATATAAAATAAAATCAGCATTAAAAAGAATAATATAAAACAGGATGCGTAACAACAACAAAAACCCAAAATTACCATATAATAATATTAGACTTCCAAGATGAATGCACCTGGTAGTTCTTCAAAGCTTGGTCGGCAGCATCTTCTCTCTCTTGGTCGGTCTTGAACTCTGCCAGATAGCGGTTGTAGTCGCCTTTCCTTCATTGAATACAACAAAATATTCAAATTTTGAGCACCCAGAGCCACCAATTACAACTATTTCATGGATCATTAGGTACGATTATGCAGAGCTACGAACTATTTATTATTGAAATCAAAGAACAAGAGTATGAACTTTCCTGATTTGTAGCAGATTATCTTTCTCACTGTGATCTATAAGCTCATTAAAAACCTTAACTCTTATTACCGAGTGACTTAGTTAATCACGGTTTAACATTTTTGGCTTTTTGACCCCATATTGTAGGGTGGATCTCGAAAGATATGAAAGATCTCCCTCCAAGCCGTACATACGACTTTCATCGAATACGGCTTTCCACAGAATTCTATATGTATCCATGAGATCGAGTATGGAATTCTGTTTACTCACTTTAAATTGAGTATCCGTTTCCCTCCTTTTCCTGCTAGGATTGGAAATCTTGTATTTTACATATCCGATTTGTTTTCGGATGCCATTGAGAGATAGAGACAGATACAAAGACAGGGAATGGGGAAGCAAGAAGGCAAGGTGAAAAAGAGGCAGAAGAACTTATCAAAAGTTCAAGTAGTTGAGTAGGAGTTCAAGAACCCTACCTTCTGGATGAAATCAGATAGCAGAAGAGAAAATGATAGCAAAGAGATGAATAGATGAACAAGTGTATAATCACTCACATATTGTGAATGAAGATCAAATTATGCACAATAAACCCAAACATTGCTAAAGGAAATAATCAGCATCTTGTCATCATGTAATCACTCACATCTTGTGATAGAAGATGATGGATTCCTCAGAACCAGATGACGGAATCAGATATTCATCGAGGAGTGCCAGGATTTCGTTGCAAATTTTTGACAGCTCCTCCTCCACTATCTGACGATAATATCTGATTAATTTCATAGTAGCCTCCTTTGCCCTTGATTGCTGTTTTAGCTCTATAAATGACATGATCCGCCACGATGCTCGACGAGCTCCGATGGCATTCTTATAGCCCACTGACAGGAGATTTCTTTCCTCAACTGTCAACTCCTGATTGAGCTTGGCAATGTTCTTCATGGTTTCCACCATTTCTAGATCACAAAACAAGAATTTTTACAAATTCTCTACTGAAGAGAAATTATTAAAAGATTGAAACAATAAGATTTGATGGTGTTATGAGATCATAGTCAATGGGTGATTCAAAAAACGATAATTTATAAATCAACGAAAAGTCTAAAAACTGAGGAAGAGAAAGAAGCTTCAATAGCAAGAAAAAAAACCCATCAATTCTAACATGATGAGGATGGAATCAAAAATGGTAAAAAATCAACGGCGATAGAGTCGAACATGGGGATGCATCCCATCTTTGACATAGTTTTATGATCTGAATAAACGATGTCGGAAAATGCCAAGAACGAACGTAACCAATCAGATGTCGCGTTATTTATTCATAAAATACTACGAAATCTATGAAGATTATATTTCATTCGTATGCATGCCTTTTTTGTAAGCGATCTTACGACTTCATTAACCCAAAAAATTATTTATCTGTGGTTTTATACTTTCGTCATTCGATCTACACGCATACGAGAGAGAGAGAGATTTAGTTCTCCTGGGGACATGATCTATCCCGATCTAATGAATGGAAAGATTTAGAAGTCCTCCTCTGAGAGATCATGAATCATAATTTAGAGAACTGGCCAAAACGAAGAATGACACGGCTTTTCGATCAATTTTACTTCTTTAAAAAACAAATGAACAGATAAAGAACAAGAAGAAGGAAATGGAAGACAGAGATGGTGGAGGCACAGGGGTCGACGTCTCACCGTCGTATCGCTCGGCCTTCTCGGCGAGCTTCGCTACGTACACCTGGGACTCCCTCTCCTTGTCCGTCGACATTGCACCCAGAGAAAACAGACGGATGCAAACCGAGAACTTCCAAACTGTAACGAGCAGGTGGGAGGCAAAGGATATCCGCGGAGGAAAGAAGGATGGGAGCGACGGAAAATGGAGAAGCAGCTCAAAGGAGAGGAGAACATTTTATTTATAGCAGCAGAGAAAAACGGGAAGACAGTCAGAGAGAGAGAGAGAGAGAGGGAGAGAGAGAAGGGTCCTCGGAATGGGGGGGTGGAGGGCGGTATAACTCGAGCGGATCCACAGGATCGGCGGGAAAAGCGGCAAGCTTTTGGCTTGGCGGAGTTCTGTTGTTCTTGTTGCCCGTTGCGGCCTCAACGCCTTGACCGAGATTGCTGCAACGGTTCTCCGGTCTTCGAGTATGGGATTTATTTTCATTGAGAAAATAAAAATGGTATCGAACGTACTCTTGATACGATTAAATAATTATTCTGCATGAAATATTGACTGATATTTTTCGTAAAAGATGTCCTCTCTCAGCTGCCCAACGGCTACAACGGATCCCCATCCCCCGCCAAGCCCTTCTACGAAATCTCTGCTCCGCACTGCTATCTCTCTCGCTCTTCTCGCTCTACTTTTCTCTCAACCAGCCGGCCACTCTCTCTCTCGCTCTCTTCCTGCTCTACCTCTCTCAACCAGCCAGTCACGCACTCTCTCTCTCCTGTTCTCTTCTCTCTCAAGTAGTCATCTACTCTGTCTCGCTCCCTCTCTCTTCCTGCTCTATTCTCTCTCTCTCTCTCTCTCTCTCTCTCTTCTTGTTCTTTTCTCTCTCAAGTAGTGATCTACTCTCTCTCTCGCTCTTCCTCTCTCTCTCTCTCTCTCGATAATACCCACATGCAAGCTGCTCTCTCTCTACTAGGGCGACACATCACAGATCTCTTGACCGTCGGTAGTCAAGGTTGAGCGTGGTGTGGGCCCCAAGGAGGTCTGCCCAGTCCGCCGCCGGCCGTATTAAATGGCTCCGAATGGGAGGCGAGTCAACAGCGGCGGCGGCAACCCCCCGGCCAGAGAGTATACTAGAGCTCCCTTCCCCTTCCTCCCTTCAACTCGTCGCCGCTGCCTCCGCCACCGCGTTTGGAGAGAGAATCCGTTGACCGACCGTAGGCCGCCATGGCCACCGCCGCCTCCCACCACGCTCTGCTTCTCCCGTACCCCACTCTGGGCCACGTCCTCCCCCTCATGGAGATTGCCCACCGCCTCGTCGCCACTGGCTTCACCGTCACCTTCGTCAACACAGAGCACAACCACCGCCGCCTCCTCCCCGCCGCCGCCGCCGGCCTCCGCCTGGTGGCGCTGCCGGACGGTCTCCCTCCCGGCGATGACAGGGAGGATATTGGCCGCCTCACCGCCGCCGTCGTGCGGATCATGGCCCGCCACTTTGAGGAGCTCATCCGCGAGACAAACTCCGGCGGCGACTGCGCCGGCGAGATCACCTACATGGTGGCGGACCAGGGTCTCGGTTGGGCCTTCGACATAGCAAAAAATGCCGGCATCCCTGCGGCGGCGTTCTGGGCAGCTTCGGCGGCGACTCTGTCGACGATTCTCAGCATCCCCAAGCTCGTCCAAGACGGAATCATCCTCCCCGACGGTAAGAAGAAGAAGAAGAAAGGAGGAAGAAGAAGAGAGAGTTTTGTTTTATAGGGTTTCGGGTGACTGGTGCAGGAAGGGGGACAGAGAAGGAGACGTTCCAGCTGGCAGCGGGAATGCCGGTGATGAACCAGAAGCACCTGAGCTGGAACCGCTTCGGGAACCCGGCGGCGCAGCAGGTGATGTTCAAGCTCTTCGTGGACAACAACGCCGCCACCGACGACGGCGAAGTCCTCCTCCTCTGCAACTCCTTCCCGGGGATAGAAGCTCCCACCTTCTCCTTCCTCCCCCGGATCATCCCCCTGGGGCCGCTGCTCGCCGGCCGCCCCCGCTTCATGCCGGAGGACCCCGGCGGTGCCGCCTGGCTCGACGCCCATCCTCCCCGCTCCGTCATCTACGTTGCCTTCGGGAGCCTCACCACCTTCCACCGGCGGCAGCTCGAGGAAATCGCGCAGGGGCTGGAGCTCTCCGGCCGGCCGTTCCTATGGGTGCAGCGGTCCGCCGGCGGTGGCGACGACGACCCGCCGGAGTTGCACCGGCGGCGGGGGAAGGTGCTGAGGTGGGCGGCGCAGCAGGAGGTGCTGGCGCATCCGGCGGTGGCGTGCTTTCTGACCCACTGCGGATGGAACTCCATCGTTGAAGGAGCGGCCAACGGGGTCCCCTTTCTGTGCTGGCCGTGCTTCGGAGACCAGTTCCTGAACAGAGATTACATCTGCGACGTTTGGAGGACGGGGCTGAGCTTGCCGGTGCCGGCGGAAGGGGAGGGCGTCGTCTCTGGGGAGGAGATCCGGCAGGGAGTGGAGAAGGTGATGGGAGACCAGGGGATGAGGGAGAGGGCTCTGCGGATCCGGGAGGCGGCGGAGAGGAGCTCACGAGAGGGAGGAGACTCCTACCGGAACTTTCAGAACTTCGTCGACGCCATGAAGAAGAAGAAGCTCTGAGGTGAGAGAGCCTCGAATCAGATAATATAGAGAGAGGTTTTCTTTCAGAATAAAAATTATATACGGGTTAATTTTAAATATCTCGAGCCCAGATGATTTTTTCCCGTATTTAGTTAATAAAAAAATAAATATTTCTTGAAAAACTCTCAAGGCGTTATCTCTGATTTGACAAATATTAGAAAATATCAGTGGCTCGGAAGGATAATTAGACCGAGCCTAATCTCTATCCGCGCTGGGCCTAAGCCTAGATTTGACCCGACCCGGAAGCCCAAAGGCCCTTTCTCAAGCCACGTTGCCGTTGACTTGGAAATTAACTATTCAAATACCCATAATTGATTCCTAATCAATTAGCGACACTTTACCCTCTGTCAGCGAGAGAATTCATAGAACAAGAGCAATTCATCAAGGCAAATCATATTTTTTATGTGGCATTTGGATATATATATATATATATCCATATATGTTTATTAGGAATCAAATGCCTAATGAAATAAATAATCGGGAAAGAATAAGTGAAAAATGCAGAATTAAATAATATGTATGGTCGGTTGCAGTATGATATCTACATTAATTAAAATTGTGATAATATATACAGGTGAAAAAAAATCAGATCCACAGATTAAAAACCAGTTATCAATGGCAGAAGAAATCCCATCGGATTTAAACCAAAACTAATTTTATCTCACTTAATATAAAACCATTCAAAGACACATCAAACCTCAGGTTGACTTTCATGGGTTTTCCACCAACGAAAAGCTCTGAGACTGGGCACTGAGCTTCATAGCATACAAGATCAATCTACAATGGTGCAAGCTCTGAGAGATAACCTCAGGGTATTCTCATCTAGGTTGTGACCTGCAACGAAGAGGAGCAAGATCAAGAGACTAATCACATGATTTTCGCAAATAAATACAACACAGGAAACTCAAGAGCCCTTGCCTATGAAGACTATCCGGCTAACTTTCTTCTCCCCCTCTCGCCATGCACGAAGCGGGATGATCTCAAAGAGTTCCTTTACAGCCTGAGTAAGATGAAATCGATATCAGAAGTTTTCGGTATAAATAGCCTCTTTTTTTTTTTTTTGAGACAAACAAGTAAGAAATCTGGGCTAATCTGAATTGGTATAAGTGAAAATTAATGAAAACTTTTATTTATCCAGTAAGACTTGCAGGTCACATTAAATTATTTTCTCTTCAATTATTCAATTCAATGACTGTGAACAAACTGGATCAGATATTATAGATTCTGATCCTGAGCAAGATCAGGATTGCATTCGATTGGGCCAAGAATTGCATTTGTCTGTGAACTTGTCCGGGACTAAACCTTCCTAGAGCTGATGAAGATCATGATTCATAGGGGCTAAACCCATGCTTAATGACAGCATGATAATATTGATCTGTTAGAGTTCGACGAAGTAAACGAGGAAGACTATGCGACAATAAACGAGAGATCTACTGCTGAATTTTTAGAGGAAATTGAAGTCTCAAGAAGTAAAAAGTAGGACTAAAATATGGATCTTGAGAGTGAAATTATGTGACCTAATTAATGATGAATATGAATAATAGACAAGATTTTATGTTTTAAAAGGATACCTGCAGCGTATGAAGCTGATCAGAGTCATGCACACTCAGAATCCCTTTACAGCGATAGATATCGACGTCTGATTTCTTCTCCCAAAGAACTTCCTCCAGCCATAAATAAACCTGTCGATGAAGGCCCGGGGAGATCAGAAATATTTTACAAAAATATTAAAAAAAATTAGCTAAGATGATTTTTTTTCCAAATCTCAAGATTTCAATCGTGATAACTTTCCCTTTTTGTAATTTTCGTGTCATTGTTCTTTATAGAATTCTTCAGAAGTTTGTGTTCTTCTCAAAATTTCTTATTCTTTCATATCTCTACAGATCCAATCCGTATCAAGCCTGAACAGGACCCAATACACCTGAATCAGTCATAATGAGACATTTCAGCCGATTCAGCCTCCTATTTTTTCCTCAATGTTGAAGAACATGAACCACTGAAAATCTCTAAAATCCAACCGGACATCATCACAAACGAATATTAAAAGAATATTTTTGAAAGGAATAAAATATTTTGATGAAATAATTATTTAAAACTATTGCAGCTACCTTGTTTAAATCAACTTGCTGATCTTCACATATGCATAATGTACGGATGCTGTAGTCATGAATAAAAGAGGATAACGACTTGCTATCTTCCAACAGTGCTTTCTGATGGGCTATATGCTGGTACGCCAAAAAATTTGCACATGGGAAAAATTTAGAATATCTTGCTGATTACATAGAATACTTAGTTTGAAAGATCAAAATTATTTGACTGACTGATGCATCATAGGCCTGGCATTCCAATATCTTCGATAGATCAACCTGGCATCGAACAGAACGAATGACAGTAGCAAGGGAGTTTATGTTACGAATATCCTTCTCCAAATCTTCCACATAATGAGATGTGGCAAGACCAAGTTCGTCTGGAGAAACCAAATCAACTTTGTTAAGAATTATGATATCCTGCCAAGAAGGGAAAGCACAACTTAGATAAGTGAAAAAAAATCTGTGAAATGCCCATGGGGGGAGGGGGGGAGGTTGTAGGCAAGATACCCGATTTTTCATTCAAATTAAGTATATAAAATAAAAAGAAATGTATATAAAAGGCAGTCATAACTTAGGCTGTAAGAAGTTTAAAACTACGGGTTGAGAGAAAATCAGTATAATAATTGAATACCGCATAGGCAATTTGAGTATATGCTTCAGGGAAGGAAGAGGAGTATCGATACTCATCTATCTGTTGTCGGAGATTTTTAGCATCAACAACCTGGATGGAAGTAATAGAATAATTTCAATATTCAACGGGACAGTATGAAAAGGCATAAAATTTTCATTTGACCACAGACACTGTATGATTACTTTGGAACCAATACTCAAAGCATTATATTTTCCCAATTATATATGCTTCCATAATATTACACTGTGGGGAACATAGAGTTTGCAAATAAACATCAACTAAAAATATAATATTGATGGAGGAAGCAGTTGTGTAGTTAGCATGATGAGTGTAAGCTTACAGTGATTATAGAATCAAGTTTCACCGCAGATTCCAGTTGATCATCCAACCAAAGTATGGATGCAAGCGGAGCAGGATTCGCCAATCCTGTGGTCTCCAGCAATATATGATCAAGTCTGTATGATTACAAAATCCCCAATTTATGCCAAAATAATCAAACCAGTTTTCAAAATTAAAAATCAATTTTGAAAATATGGTAGCAATCATTGAATGACAAAATCAATTTGAATTGGCAATCATGTTGATTATCAAAGATAGAAAAGCTGTCAAGGAATTAGATTAAAGTAAACAGTCCCTTGTGCAGTATCAGAAGAATCAACCATATTATCATGGGAATGTAAAAGCTTCTAAAACTGTGAAATGAGAAACAAAGGCCATTGAATATTCAAATTTAAAAAATGCCGCAAAGGATTACTTATAGAATTCAGGAAAAACAAGGAAAGGACAAAATATCTTTTGAAAAATGGAAAATAAAATATCAAAAATCTAATAAAAAAATTAACATCCGACTTTAGAATAGTGACTTCAAGGCCTGTAGCACCTTACTATTGATATTTTCATAAGAGGGTGGCTACATGGCTCAAATTTCTGTGAAGAAATTTTACCCGACTAAAGTGGGGATCTTTAATACGGCAGTTTTCAGGACAAGGCACAGTCATTTGGAATGACAAACGGCCTAATACAGACTCTACACCGCCTGGATCAAATTTCCTTAACAGAAAATTATTAAAGCTGGTGTCCTTTTTCAAGATGAAGGCTTTCACCCTGGATATGGTGTCTGTTCGATAGACGGACAAAAAATAATAGAATAACAGCGTTTATTTGGCATTAACCGCGTGGGAAACTATTGCTCTATTTAATGAAAGTACGGTACCCACTGAGCATGATTTTTGCCATGAACAGGAATTCAATGGCCTATAGAGAGGCGATGAGAAATTCAATATGCTTGGATATTTTACCACGAACTATAAACATGTTGACTCCTTGATTTCGTATGCCGCCAAGAAGGATTTATGTCTCACCATTTTCGTCTCAAGTCATGGGCCCCAACGTCTTTAAACTGATGGGATATTATCTACTCATGACTCTCTCTCTCTCTCTCTCTCTATCTCTGGCTGGATGCACATATATATAAATATATGGAGACCAGCCAATACTAGCTGAACAATGAATCAAAAATAATCGATTCCAATTCAAGAAATGTTGAGCAAAAGCCAGAAAGCAACTCAAATGCAATACAAGCATCAAGAATGCGAATTTCAAATAAATCCACTCGACTAGCAGCTTATTATTGGAACAAGTAACAAGAGGAGGGCTAACCTCTCTTTCCTTTGTACCAGCTCTTCCAATGCTTGAACTAGACTGTGCTTCACAGTGCAACAGACACAGCCATTAGCAAGCTCAACCCACTCCTCAATAACAGCCCCCCCTTCACCTTCGTTGATCATTGCCCTCTCGACTCCTATTTCCTCTCCAAACTCATTGAGAATTACTGCAATCCTCTTCCCATGTTTCCCATTCAATACGTAGTTGACCAACTGAGACAAAACAACACGGCAAAGCAACCATTTTTCAGATTCCATCCACATGGAATGTGCATCATTTGATTCTGATAATCAAATCATCATGAAACAGAGACGATATGTTCTATGAAAAAAAATAATTGTGTTTTCCATGAAAATTTCGTTCCATTGCGATCTCAAACGGGAATGTGTTGCTCTCTAGCTTTACAGGTTCTGGATAAACCAAGACACAGTGTGACCAGCACTAATAAACGTATAGTCTCAGTCGAGAAAATGGGTACGATTCCTGCAAGTATAGACTACGATCCTCGCTTCAAGAAAGAGTGGTCGAAAAATCTGACGAGTTCAAAGCTCACACCGTTTGCAAGTCCGGACCAGGGAGTAGTCTCGCTTTCCCCTGTGATCCGATTTACAACATGCACTAGAAAGTTATCTCCATGAAATACAGTACAGATATCAATCGAGTTGGTGCCGGGGAGTAGGAAATTTCTGATCATCGAACTCGGAGAGAACTCGAAAACTAGGTCAAGAATGGGATGCAGAAGGAAGTGGAATAAACACAAAACCATGCTCCAACTGGGGGCCACTAAGGGTTCCACAAAGGATCGGATAACCGCGATGCAGTCGAAGTATACCGATTTTTAGGGATTGATTATATCCAGAAACGAGTATGGGACCGGGATGGGGGTACAGGAGCACGAGGAACTCGAAGGGCGGCCTCACCGTGGATTTTCCGGCGCCAAGGTAGCCGGTGATGACGGTAACTCCGACAGGGGGGCCACCTTCAGTCCCTCGCGAATACTCCTCAGGCTTCCCCAGAGATTCCGCAGGGCGGGTCTCAGAGGTCTCTCCGATTAGAACGGCAAGAGGAGGGCTGTCCTCGTCGACAACTTCCATGGCTGGCGCTGCCGAGAGCAAACGAAGCCTGTTCGGAGCTTCCCAGCAGGAGAAGCGCACTACGGCCTATCGAACGATAAGAAAATTACATCCTTTTTTTATTAAAAAAAACTAAACTAAATAATTAATTTATTAATAATACACATTAAACAGGATTTCTTATTTTCTTGATTTCATCACAATCTCGCAGGGAAAATTAAACCCCTTTAAGAATATATTATTCTCAAAAGGATATGAAATGCCAGAATACTAACAATATTAATATTATACCATATTTTTCATCTTCATATATAATCTTTATTCACGCATTAATAATAAAAAAATATATTTCATCTGTCCTCTCAAAACCTCTTGAAACCCGAAGATTCAGAGTGTAGCTTTCACATCAGTTTGCAGATCCCCATCACACAACTATATATTAACATGTTAATATGGAAATTACCTTGAAGAGTAAATTTTCTTGCATTTTAAAACAGAAATTACCTTGAAAAGTAATTATTGTTTGGGATAGGGTCACATTTCTTAAGACTTGATTTGGGTCCACCCCTTTGACATCCCTGCTCATAAAGCCTCAATCTTGAAAAACTTAGTCATTCCAAGAACCCTAATTTCAAATGGGAGAGGAGATTACCATCTTAATTGTAAACAAATCCCCTCCTTGTTCTACCATTGCCGCCACATTCACACCCACCATTTAATTTTAAATTTTTTATGTTATCCTTTAACTAGATAAAGTTTATATCAAATATATTCCACACCACTTGATTCCTATATTATCAAAAAAATATTTATCTCCAAGGGACCTATAAATCATGGGTCAATTTGTGTAAAGAATTTTGGCATGATGTTCCTTGAATCTTATGAAGACATCTCATTTCTCCTCATACTTGGTGATAAAATGCATTGTATTTATTTAGTGTATGCATTTACTCTAATTTTTTTCATGATGAGGAATCATTAATGACTGCCACCTCAACTACTTCATGCCATCTTCAAGATCGAGGAAAGCACAACTAGTGGAAGAACATATTGGCATGACCTCAACCAAAGATCAGATTTTTGATAATTTTGGAAGGTAAATGAACTCCATATCCAAAATCAAGAGAAACATGACTCTCCTCTTAAAATAAGAAAAAAATGTCACTTAATAGTTGGAGCTCCTCATGTGGGCTTTGGAGTTACAAAGAGTTAAATATTGATAGAGAAGGTAGAGAGACGAATTAAAGCCAATCAAACAATTAAGGCCCTTGCCATTACCACTCGTGCCATGTGGAAAGAGGCCTTAGAGAAGTGGAGTTCATATTAAGCGGTCCATAGTCTAAGTTGTGCAATGAACCGATAACCACCTAGAAATAGTATTCAAGGTAATTGGCCCATTTTCTGGAGTAGTCGAGTCATTGAAATTGAATCAAGAGTTGTCATGCTATTGAGAACAGATCTTGAGTAGTCAAACTATCTAGAGCGAAATCAACACCTATGACATAAGTAGTTGACAAAATGAAAGCTAGGGATGACTTATAAGATTGTGTAACCTTAGGAGAAGAAGGGGAGAAGAATTCTGAAGTCTTTGTGAAGTATTGGACATTGACTATCTCTATTTAGCCTTCCCCCCTCTCGTCCCTATGGTAAAGTCTTCATTGGGCCCTCTCTCTCTCTCTCTCTCTCTCTCTCTCTCTCTATCTATCTATCTATCTATCTATCTACCCCTATGACCTATGTCTTACTATAATCAAGTCATAACTTCAACAATTATTAGTAATTATTTTCTTATTTACTTCCCTAACTTAGTTATAATGACTTAACGCACCTATTAAAATGGAAATCAAAGCTAAGACAAGCATCAATGGCTCCCAAGCTCCATGAGCCCAAGGTAGATCTCCTCAAATGAGACATTAAGGGATTCAAACAACATGTCACCACCAATTAGGTCAAGAATAGACATGTGTTCGGAGTGTTGACTTAGGTGATCAAAAGGTTACACTAACAGATGGAGTTCTTCATCTCGTGAGCTGACAAAGAGAAAAATCAACTCAAAATCTTGTGGATTAGGTTCATGGAGAATCAGTCAAGGCCAATCAACCCTTACTTCAATGACCGAGGGGGGTATGAGGAGCCCCAAAGGCTCCTAAATTCTAACTCCCAAACTTCACAATCTGACTCAACTATTAGTGATAGTCTATAGAGTAGTGACACATGTGGTAGTTTGAACCTCTCCATGTTCACAAGAGTTGATATAGAGAATTGATTGTTTTAAACCAAGCTTTACTTCACCACTTACAAATTGTCAGCCCTTGAGAGATTGTCCATTGCCAACCTTAGCCTCAACATGCATGCACTCTCATAGTTCAAATGAGTTGATGATAAAAAGTTATTTTGAAGTTGAGAAGATCTAAGCCCACATTTTCAAAAGATTCAGCCCCAAGCCCATGAACACTCTCTATCAACAATTATTGGAGCTCAAATAGTATGAATCGATGTTTGATTATATAGAACAATTCAAGTTACATTCACAATTAATCTAGAACATACTATAGCCCATCTTGGAGAGCACCTTTCTCAAAGGCTTACAAAAGGATATCTAAGTTGATGCTAACATATTGAACCCTCAAGACTTGGATACAATCATGAAGACTAACCAACATATAGAATTTAAGATCAACACACTAGTGGAGATGGAAACAACCTTTGAGTTAGCTCCCTCTAAGTTGGCAACTCCATGCTAGGAAGCCAAGAGACCATGCATCATAGGACCTTGTATCTTAGTATTTTCTATCACAAAGAAGATGGGATGTCTCACATAGCACCTTTGGATGTTTCCAACAATGTGGATAGGTTATTGTATGCTAATAAAAATGTCTCAACCTTATTACTAATGTGCTTAGGGCCTTTATTTTTTCTACAATAAAAAGTTATCCTTAGAGCATCGATGGAAGAAGTAACTATTGATCCTATTCACCCCAAATGAGTTTGATTTTCTTTTAAAAAAATTAGAAGTCCGATAAGTAATAGTTGATGAACCAACCAACTCAAAAGACGTAGCTAACCTTGAAGCCTCCTTACATTTTCTCAAAGAATAGTCAATTAGAACACTAAAGTTAAAGAGGAAAATTCAACATAAATTAATTACTATCTTGGTCAGTAGTAATGCAACACACTGTTATTTTGTCAACTACATGCTAATTAAAGACCTAGGATTCTCCATCTCCATCATCCTAATCTACTAGGTGATCATTGAGATTGGCGAGAAGGTCGCAAGATTTAGAATATGTTGGGGCATCCTCATCACCCTATAGACATAAGAGATTTGTGATAATTTCTTAGTTCACCTTTAGCCACTATGGATGTTTGTCCTCAAAATTCAGTGAATGATGAGAAAGAAAAGAATTAAGTTGGACTTCAAGTGTTGGACTCTATCCTTTAGAGTTAAAGTGAGGTATATGACTTTTCAAGCCTAACTACCAAAGGTAACAACAGTATGTGCCCACAAATCTCTATCTATAGACATAAAAAGGATAACATTCTCTTCAAACTATATCAATTGACATAATAGACCATCTTGAGTAATTCATCTCCTTTCGAGACAAAAAATTAAACCTTTAATTCTCGCATTGTTTCTCGACATTCAAGGACTACCATCACTAGAGTACCTTTTGAGTTGAATTTTAGCCTAGCTATATTTTTTAGCTTGACAACTTTACCATTAGTAGTCATTAACATGAGAGTCCTATGAAAAGCTAGCTACTCACTTCTTCAAACATTATCAAGTTCTATAATAAATTAGACTAGTGGAATGTAAGATGGATTTACTATCAACAGTCAGTCTCCACCTTGTCTTCCATGTGTCCCACCTCAAAAGTGTAGAAGGCTCTCCCACCTTAGGCCCAATCAATCATCTCTAACTGAATGAGGACTTCATTGGGATTGTAAAGCCCACTAGGATTCAAGTTGTTCGGCACAACTCATTTGGTCAAAAGTCCTTATAAAATGATGCAACTTATCAATTGTTGGAGTCACAAAAAAGTTCACTCATGCCACATACCACCAAGTCCCTGATTTTCACTTTGAAGATAAGGTGAAGTTTCTTAAGGGAGGTATTGTTGAGGCCATAACCACTAACCCCCTTACTATGTAGAAAGAGGCCTCAAAGAAGTAGAGTCCATGTTGGGTGATCTATGGTCTAAATTGGGTAGTCAATTGACATCTACCTAAAAATAGAATACAAGGTGATTGACCCATCTGCTCCAATTAGCATAGTCTAATTTTAGAATAGTTGGCCTGTTGAGATCAGATCAAGAGCAATTAGGTCATTTAGGATGGAACTACGGTAGTTAGGTCATCTAGAGTGGAATCAATAGCTATGATATTAGTCTATAAAATGAAAGATAGGGATAACTAATAATATCATCTAGCTTCAGATAGAGAAGGAGATAAGATTTTTGAAGTCTCTATGGAGTGTTGGACATCGACTATCTAGAACTATCCTTCCCCCTTCTTCTAATGAATTGACATTTTTTTAACAATTCACAGTTTTTTTGACACAACTAGTAACAACTCATTAGGTATTTTTGTAATGTGTTAACATTTTTTTCCATAACGGTAGCCATATAACATTTAATTAGAACTATTTAGTAAGATTGCATATTATTTTATTTTTATTTTTTATGTTGCAATAGAAAACATGTGGGTAGGTTAAGGTTTCCATTTTAAGGATGCAATTAGTGGTCCCACGTGTTGGAAAAATGCCAATTGAAATGGGCTTTGGGCTAGGCCCACGAAAGTCAAGCCCAATATTATATATATTAGGAGGGGTAAAGTAAGAAGTTAATGCAGTTGGACGTCATGGCCTATTTTGAAGCAGTAGCGTCCATAAAATATAATTTTAAAAAATATATATTTTATGCGAGAGATAGAGGTTGAGAGAGAGAGAGAGAGAGAGAGATGGGCTTGCATGGTCCTTTAAAGCCAAGCACGAGATATGAAGGTCAAATCAATTATAATATTAGTTCAATATTTGAGCAAACACGGGGTTGATTTGATCTTTAGTGGGTTTCACTTGGTGTTGAAAATAACTTTCTAGATAAACATAATCAGGAAAGAAATCTGAGCTTCATTGAAAGCCTCTCTTTCTCTCTCTAAATGGAGAGGTTGCCTTCATCCCACTGAGCTTTCAATGACAGGGGGAAGAGGAGACGATGCCGAATCCATCAAATCTGCGATCATCCGCCGTCGGAAGACCGGAGGAGACGCAGCCGTAACGGGCAACAAATCCCCCCGTTTGATACGTGGAAAACGAACCGGAGGCTATAAATGTAGCTCCAAGGAGAAGATATGTACAAGGGAACGGAGCAGCGGCAGGCTTGGAAGACCGAGATGGGCAGCGCTTTCAAGCTGGTGGGCTTCCTCGCAGCGGCAGCGGCGGCGCTGCTTCTCTCACCGGCGAGCGGCGCCGGCGACTGGCAACCCGCCCATGCCACCTTCTACGGCAACGCCGACCCCAACGAGAGCCGAAGTAGGAGACATCTTCCTTACAATCTTCCCCATCTTCCTCCTCTGTGGATTAATGGCTGGCGACTGTGAGTTTTCTTCCCATTGAAACTGAGCTCTTCTTCCTGAAACTCCATGCAGCGGGAGCATGCGGGTACGACGACGTGTTCAAACAGGGCTACGGCAACATGACGGCGGCGCTGAGCACCGCCCTCTTCAACTCCGGCGCCGCCTGCGGCGGTTGCTACGAGATACAGTGCGTCTCCGATACTCAGTGGTGCCTCCCCGGGACGATAACCGTGACGGCGACCAACTTCTGCCCACCGGCGAACAAGCCCAACAACGACGGCGGCTGGTGCAACCCGCCCCTGAAGCACTTCGACCTCAATTTCCCGGCGTTCCTGAAGATCGCCAAGTACCGCGCCGGAATCGTGCCGGTGCAATTCCGGAGAGTTCCCTGCGTGAAGTCCGGCGGGATAAAGTTCGAGATGAGGGGGAACAAGGACTGGATCGCCGTGCTCATCTTCAACGTCGCCGGCGCCGGCAGCGTCACCGCCGTTTCCGTGAAGGGGACGGCGGCGCCGCTGGGGAGGTGGATCGAGATGCAGAGAAGCTCCGGGGAGGTGTGGGCCGTGCGGTGGCAGTCGGCGCTGGTGGGACAGGCTCTCTCCTTCAGGGTGACGACCAGTGATGGGAAGACGGTGGAGTCCGATAATGTTGCCCCACCCAACTGGCAGTTCGGGCAAACCTACGAAGGGAAACAGTTTTAGCTAGAGCTGTTGTGTTGCGCCGGTAATGAAATAAGTCAATGTTAAATCCCATACTTCAATAAGATATCTCTGATTACCGTTAATATGAGAAGAACTCTCTCTCTTCTTCTCACTCTGCCTTTGTCTCTTCCTCTCCCCCTCGCTCTCTCTCTCCGTTCCGTTCTTCCTCTCTCTCTCTCTCTCTCTTCTTCTCTCTCTGCCTCTGTCTCCTCTCCCCCTCCCTCTCTCTCTCCGTTCCGTTCTTTCTCTCCCTCCCTCTCTCTCTTTCTGTCTCTTCCTCTCCCTCTCGCTCTCTCTCGCTCTCTCCCTCCCTCCCTCCCTCTCTCTCTCTTTCTGTCTCTTCCTCCCGCTCTCGCTCTCCCTCTCTCTCTCTCTCTCTCTCTCTCTCCCTCCCTCCCTCTCTCTTTCTGTCTCTTCCTCTCTCTCTCGCTCTCCCTCTCTCTCTCTCTATCTCTCTCTCTCCCTCCCTCTCTTTCTGTCTCTTCTCTCCTCTCGCTCTCTCTCCCTCCCTCCCTCCCTCCCTCTCTTCTGTCTCTTCCTCTCTCCTCTCCCTCCTCTCCCTCTCTCCCTCTCCCTCTCCCCCTCTCCCTCTCTCTCTCTCTCTCTCTCTCTCTCTCTCTCTCTCTCTCTCTCTCTCTCTCTCTCTCTCTCTCTCTCTCTCTCTCTCTCTTCCTCTCCCTCTCTGTCTCTCCCTTTCCCTCTCCCTCTCCCTCTCCCTCTCCTTTCCCTCCCTCTCTTCGTCTCCCTCCCTCTCCTTTCCCTCCCTCTCTGTCTCTCCCTTTCCTTCTCCCTCTCCCTCTCCCTCTCCTTTCCCTCTCCCTCTCCTTTCCCTCCCTCTCTTCATTCCCTCCCTCTCTTCGTCTCCCTCCCTCTCCTTTCCCTCCCTCTCTGTCTCTCCCTTTCCTTCTCCCTCTCCCTCTCCCTCTCCTTTCCCTCTCCCTCTCCTTTCCCTCCCTCTCTTCATCTCCCTCCCTCTCCTCCTCTCCCTCCCTTTGTCTGTCTCCCTCTCTCTCTCTGTCTCTCTCTCCTCCCTCTCCCTCTCTGTCTCTCTTCGAATCTCTTCCCCGTCGCCGGCACTGCCAACCCTACGACCAGCCCCGCCTCGCCGGCGGCCGGTGCAACACCGCTACCCCTCCTTACGGTGAAGAACTGCGACCCCATCCTCCCCGCGTTCGCAGCCTTTCCAGGGGCGAGTTCGCCTCCGTAGCTCCGGCGGCTTCTAAGCTCGAGGACAAGGGACACGAGAAACCGGATCGCTGTCGTCGTCCACGACGTCGCCGCCATCACCGGGGAGGAGAAGCCACCGGCCGCGGCGGAGGATATACTGGTCGCCGGCGGGAACATATCCTCATCATGGCCCCCCTTCTCTACGTTTTGGGCCTCATATTCTGCCTGAGAGAAAAAAAACAAGCCCAATTAATCCAGACCCGGTCCACTGTGCCTGTGTATTTATTTTTAGGTCCTCATCAATACATTCACTTCACTTTTTACCCTGTGAAGTAAAGAAACCTAATCTACGATTTAAGCCAGAGCTTTTATTTACATACTAATTAATAAAATAAAAAATATATTTCTTCTCAACTTATTATGGAATTCATCTTGGAAATTAATCAATATAAATAATATGAATATAATTAAATTTATTTATTTTTATTCTTTAGTAGTAGTGTCCGTCTCCCGTGTGGCACGAGCGAAGCACACGTGGGTGAAGAGGATCCGGAAGTGTGGGAGGAGGGAGAAGCAACGGTTAACTGATCATTTCGGTACAATCCGAACCACTAAGGTGGTCAATTCAATGAGGGTAATTATGTAATATTAGACATGACAGATCTTCCAAGTATAAACCCTAGCTGGTCCGTCGGCTTACCCTAGGGGGCGTCCGGGTATCTCTTCTCAAGCCTGCTACTTCTTCGTCGCGAGGAAGTCCGAGGTTGTGCCGCCATGGAGGCCGCCAGGACCGTGAAGGACGTGTCGCCGCACGAGTTCGTGAAGGCGTACGCTTCTCATCTGAAGCGGTCGGGGAAGGTCAGATTCATCTTCTTCGATTCGATGTCTATCCTTAACTTTGTGAGACTAGAAGGGGTTGTAATCAGATTAGGTTCTGTAGATGTTTTCTCTCGTATCTTGTGTCATCCTTATAGGTGTGGTTATGTGGCACTGGATTGTTAGGCCTTTGTTTCACTTGTAAAAATCGGTAGCGATTGAGATTGAAAATCTTCATATGTATTGTTTTTCTAATGACGTCGATCTCTAATTTTCTTCTTAGTAGTGGTCAGCAATGTCTAGGTTTCAACTCACGGAGAACTCTTTTTTGACGATTATCTGTTCTTTTTTGCCGAGTTCTTGGTTTTACTCTAGATGGGGCACATCTAGATTCTATGGCTCATTTTCCTTAAGAGTAAAATATGTGACTCTATAACTTGATAAATAGCTTCCTCCTTCAGAATCGCCAGTTGTGGTCCGTCTCATCTCTAGTTAAATGACCAATTGGTTTTGATTTCTGTCCTCGTAGATTCGAAGTTTTATGGGTCGTTTTCGGGCACAATCGTAGAACAGGTATGTAACAGTGTGTTTGTTCCTAGAACACCGGGAAGCTTTGCTGAGGAACGACACTTCATGTTTTCACTATGGCGATTGCTCTTCAGCAAGAGCCTGATCAACATGCTTCTGGATCAAAAACAGTCTATCATTCATCTCTGTTTAGTATCATCCAAGGGAAAGTGGTGAAAGTTTTTCTAAAGGTAGCAGCTAAGAGGAAATCAGTCACGTTGTACGGCTAAATACGTTAATTTCTATTCATGGGTAAAAAAAAAAAGAATAACTCCTTGGTTTCGTCAATTTCCTCAAAACATAGCTTCAGAGAGCATTTCAGGATATTCCTTTTTTTTTAACCCAGTCAAGATCTCTGTTTACTATAATCCAAGGGAAAGTGGTGAAAGTTATTGTATAGGTAGCAGCTAAGAGGAAATCAGTCATGTTGGATGTTAATTTCTAATAGGAAAGAAAGAAGAAAGAATAACTCCTTGGTTTCGTCAATTTCCTCATAATATGGCTTCAGAGAACATTTCAGGATGTCCTTTTTCTTTACACCCAGTCAAGATCGCTGTTTAGTGTCACCCAAGGGAAAGTGATGAAAGTTATTCTAGAGGTAGCTGCTAAGAGGAATTCAGCCACGTTGTACGGCTAAACATGTTAATTTCTATTCATAGGACGAAGAAGAAGAAAGAATTACTCCTTGGTTTCGTCAATTTCCTCAAAACATCCTATTTCAGCTGGTCTGTGGCACATTGCCATTGCTATCTCGTCTGGGCTTACCAACAAGGTGTCTAAATTTTGGGATTAAATATTTTTCTTCCCCATTGCAAGGTAAATGTTAAGATCACGTTTCTTGAATCGGGATGAGAAAGTGTTAATATCATCCATGAAAGAATGTTTCGGTGTTTTCCCTTGTAAAATGTGCTAAAAAACCAATTAATTGAGGAAGATATTCGTGTGATTTAATGCCTTTTTCTAAGTTAGATCCAAATAAATGAATCACAGCTTACATTGTGCTGTTTCCTGTTTATCAGATCGAGCTTCCTCATTGGGCTGACATTGTAAAGACCGGGATGCACAAGGAGCTTGCTCCATATGATCCTGACTGGTACTACACGAGGGCTGGTGAGCAGTCTTCTCCCATGGTTGTCCATTTCTTTTCTCAGTAATCTACGGCCCTCTTTTGCCTGCAATCTTTTTTAAAAGCTTTGGCATTTATGTGTCCATTTCCTCAACAGCATCAATTGCAAGGCACATCTATCTGAGGCAGGGATTGGGCGTGGGTGCCCTGCAGAGAATCTATGGCGGGCGTAAGAGGAATGGCAGCCGCCCACCGCATTTCTGCAAGAGTAGTGGGTCAGTCGCTCGGCACATCCTGCAGCAATTACAGCAAGTGGGCATCATCGACATTGATACAAAAGGGTAATCTTATTATGCAATTACAGCAATTACAGCAATTACAAGTGAGCTTTGGATGATTTCCTGAATAATTAGTGCGGTAAATTTTCTGTGTAATCTTATTATGCCGTGATTAATAAGTGATTTGGTTAATGCTTGTGAGAATTGCCTTCTTTTTAGCGCATCTATTTCGGATGAATGAATGAATAAGATCAGAAGATCAGATGCTCATTCATCAGATTTTCTGTGTAATCTTATTAATGAATGATTAATAAGTGCTTTGGTTGATGTTCATGAAAATTACCTTCTTTAACCCATTAATTTTGGATGAATGAATGAGATCAAAAGATCAGGTGCTCATTCATCAGATTTTCTGTGTAATCTTATTAATGCATGATTAATAAGTGCTTTGGTCAATGTTCATGAAAATTGCCTTCTTTAACCCATCAATTTCGGACGAATGAATGAGATCAGAAGATCAGATCCTCTTTGATCAGATTGTACTGGTAGTTGCGTTGGAGAGAATTTGTCACAAAAGCTTCCACATTCAGCATTTTAATTTACATTTTTTATTTTTCCAATAATGTCAGAGGGAGGAGGATCACTTCCCAGGGTCAGCGGGATCTTGATCAAGTTGCAGGGAGGGTAGTGGTTGCCCTCTGATTGCTGGAATCGTGGTTTCCGGATGAGGATCTTCTTCAGCCTAGTGGAAATTTTGCCGTAGAAACAGTGTTGACTTCACCCTGCTGTTCTTTAGCTGGTGGTTGCGTGAGCTTTTATAATTTTACTATCCTTATTGTTGGTAATATTTAGTCTCAGGTTTCTATTTTCTGGTATTTTCTCATGAGCAAATCCTTTTTTTAAAATAAATTATAATTTGGAATCCCCTAAACTATTTCCAATTGATAATTATCATTATGACATTATTCTTATTATTATTATTATTATTATTATTATCTAGCTAGTAATTAAATGATGGTGAATATGGATTTATCTTGATTATTGACCTCACCTGTACGTACTGCTTGTTGGTGGAAGATTGGGTTCAGATCATTTGCCAACGTGTGATTTTCTTGGTTGACCCGTAATTCAACTATAAGATTTGACTTTTTTTTTACTGACATTTTTTGAGCGAGTGAAAAATCATGTATTGATGTCCTATGATTATCAATTCAACCAATAATAAATATCATTATTATGATTCTATTGCATACACGCTTTTGTCATTTTTTTAATATTCGACTACGTTGATAATATGTTCACACATTTCTTTCACAAAACGATTGGAGAGAGAGAGAGAGAGAGAGAGAGAGAAGGGAGAGATAGAGAGAGAGAGAGGGAGAGAGAGAGAGATGCAAAAAAAGGGCCCCCGGTTGAATAAAAAAGAAAAAAAGAAAATGATTAATTTAATTTTACGTGAAAAGTATCATAAAAATCACTTTTACTATTGGTTTAATCGTCAAGAGGAATTAGAACAAGAGGAACGGGAAAAATTAAAAAAGCCGCCTTTCTTTCCCTCCGCCCCCTCGTCTCCCATGGATGCTCCGCCCATCGAAGCCCGAGGGAAAGTCTACCACCTTCGGGAGGCCACTGGCGCTGCCGCTGCCGCCCCCACCCTCTCCCACCTTCCCGGACCTTCGTGGCCGCCGCCGGTGCCCTTCCCTGCCCCCTCGTCCTCCCACCTCCCATGCCTCCCATACAGTCACTCCCCAAACCCTAGCTCTGCTCCTCCGCGATCTCAGGTCTACGATGTCCCCGATCTCTATGACCCGCGCTGGGGTTACGCCAGGTATGATCCGTGTTACGCGTACTCGGACGTGGGGACGGGCCCAGGTTTCCACGGCATGGTGGCTTCTGTAGCTAGCGAGGGGCAGGGATTCTATGCAAGGGACGCTATTCGGCAGTATGGAATGGATCCTCTCGCCTATGAAGATGTGAGTTCAGTGCCACCTGCCACCATCATCAGAGCTTCTTTACTTTTTAATCCTTTTCGGCTATTCTTTACTCTTTGATCCTCTGATTTTCCTTGTTTATGCCGTGCACTGTGGCGCGATGAAATGGGCTCGTGTGGTTCTGAGCACTGCTATGTTCGATCTTGAATAGCCCTTTGCTAAATGAGCATAGTAGTTTCTCAAAGTCGTATTTCTTCCTGGTTATTTTGCTTTTATGAAGAACCGCGGATGGAGAGTAACAATCGGATGATGTCGATGTGTTCTTTCCTCTGGCAGACGTACAATCCCTTTCTGTATTTTAGAGGAAACAAAGCCGTTGTGGAACTTGAAATAATTACTGGAGAGGAACTAATGTAGGATTTTACACGATCATGGCTTCAAAAAATTATTTCACTGTCTTATTTCCAATTTCCTCAGGAACTAATGTAAGCGTATTTCGTAACTTATTGCCAATTTTTTCAAAATAAATTGAACATTCTATAGATTTGCGAGGCTCCGTCTTCAAGATGACTGACTGATTGATACTCGTTTTCCTGAAAATACTGTGGCTGCTTGTATGTATGATTTTCTTTAAAGATTGCTTCAATCATTCTCATCCATGTTCTCCCCGAGAGCTTTGATGAAGCTAGCCACATGTGCTCGTGCTCTTGCTATCTTCTGTATGGTTCACCGTTTGGTTACAAGAATGAAGGATCAGTTAGAATCAATGGGTTTATGTCTGATACTTTGGGCCAGATGTGTAGTCTAAGCGGCTGACCTTAATATCGGTCACCATGAATGTTTGAAAAAGGGCCAAAACATGATGAATTTTCTTTTGTTTCTTTATCTTCTATAAAAAAAAATCTAGAACGGTGGGGAGGTGGGAACTCAAGATATCAGCTTAATTCAAGCACTACAAAGGACAGAGATGGGGTTTTATAAAAAATTATGTCCTATATTGGCAGTTGCCTTTCGATGTAATTCCGTTCTGATGATTTCCTACAGCCTAGGCTGTGATGTATATCATTTTATACTTTATGGTTGGAGTGGGTTCTAACCAATCTTTTGATTTTTATGTCATTTTATCTAAGATGATATTCCATTCCAAGAATCCAAGTTTCAGTTCTAAACCACCATTAGAATTTGGACATGGTTGGCCATATGCTGATCCAGTTCAGTACGCTGTGATTTGCCAAAACATAGTCAGTGTGAATACAAGAAGAATTTTTTTTTATCAAATGTCCTGTTATTTTACGGAATTCTGATCTTTGAAGATATTATGGTTTGACAGATTACATTGACTTATGTGGGCTGGTTTCAAATCGTTATTAGATAACCGGCAGTTCTACTGGACCGAACAAATTATCAGATATTTGATCGGGCTTTGGATGTACATCTCTGTATTTCTCAGAGGAGACAAGTAGAACAATACTGCCAAATAATAATAATAATAATAATCATAACCTTGTTGGGGAATATACTTATTGCCATGTTTCTCTGTAACTCTAGCCAGAATTACCTACCTGTGCATGGATGTAGCACAATCTAGTATGGGTTCTTGGGTTCTTGAAAAAATTAGACTCGAGGATCAGATCAAGCAATATCTAGCACGAGTTCAAGACCTCGTTGAAGGCTCTGAACCCCAATCTAACAATGAATTGATGATGAATGGATTATGCCCTTTTACTTAAACTGCATATTTCTCTCCCATTAAATGTGGGATTAGCCTGACAATTCCTAGAATCTCCAAGGTGTCCCTAGTTAATTGGTCCATCCAATCACGTGAACATGATTATTTGGGTGCATTACTATAACTTTTGTAACGGCTTTGAAATGAAGAATGTTTGGAACCAATTTGTTCCATCTTATTTTCATAATATCTAATATTTTACATCCTTGAGACAAATATTCATTTATTTTCTTCTATGTGGTAGGTTCTTGGGAGATCCCCTGGCTTACTTGTGCACCTTAACAGAGCTGCCCATCCTCATGGCAGTGCTGGAAAGAAGAAGAGAAAGAGCATGAAGATTGCCAAGATTGTGCAGTCGGCATACTGTGAGGTATGCAGTGTCGACTGCAACAGCCAAGAAGTTCTCTCTAACCACAAAGCTGGGAAGAGGCACAGAAAGAATCTTGAGAAGCTGAATGAACCCCTCAGACCGAAGCCCAGTAAGGCTCCACCAGAGGCCCCTCCACAGAAAGAATCCCCGGCTGGTGAAGATGATAAGGCTGCCATTGAGTCGATGAAGAGGAGGTCGGCCCCGGTGGCTGACCAGGATTTGGAGGTCAAGAAGCGGCGGCTCTTGGAAGAAGGGACGACGGTGGAATCCATGAAGGTGTGCACTCTCTGCAACATCGTCTGCAACAGCGAGATTGTATATGGCTATCACATTGCAGGCCAGAAACATTCCTCCATGGTGAGGAAGCTGGCGACATCTGTCAATTGAAGAAAGAGATTAAAAAAAAAAAAGTACAGGTGCTGATCCTCTATACTTATTTCTATTCATAACATGTTAGGGGTCATTGCTGTAACTTCGTCGGTTTGTGATCCAACTCATGCCTTCTTTGATCGGTGAGATTGCTCAATTAATGTGAGGGCCTGAAGACTCTGATGTAGAAAGCTTGATACCCATTTCTTGAAATTTTATGAAATTTTATCCCCAACCACCATCATTCGTAACCACAATCTAGCCCCTCAGTTCCTTCATCAAGTGTGGTCGAGCATCCTTCTACGTTATAACATCTGGTAGTTTAAAATTAAAATTTAAAATATGTGATTGCTTACAGGTTTATAAAATTTTGAAAAAAAAAAAAAAAACCCCTTCAAGATCATATATGGGTTGTGTCTAATCTGCCTAATCTGGTCCTGATCTGGTCAGAATAGGTCTTCCATTTGTGGAAATATTGTAAGTCAACGGCCTTGAGTTCCCATGTCATGATGCTGCATTATATCAGGGTATCTATCGTTTCTTCATTAAAACATCTTTACAAAGTCTTTACCACCCAGATTCTGACCCAAAAAAAAAAAAAGGAAAAAATAATGTTCTCATAGCACACATTGCTATCATATATGTGTTGTGTCTAATCTGCCTAATCAGATCCTGATCTGGTTAGAATAGGACACTTCCATTTGTGGAAATATTGTAAGTCAACGGCCTTGAGTTCCCATGTCATGATGCTGCATTATATCAGGGTATCCATCGTTTCTTCATTAAAACATATTTAAAAAGTTTTTACCATCCAGATTCTAACAAAAAATACAAAATAAAAAAAAATAATATTCTGTTAGCACACTTTGCTATCATATATGTGTTGTGTCTAATCTGCCTAATCAGATCCTGATCTGGTTAGAATAGGACACTTCCATTTGTGGAAATATTGTAAGTCAACGGCCTTGAGTTCCCATGTCATGATGCTGCATTATATCAGGGTATCCATCGTTTCTTCATTAAAACATCTTTACAAAGTCTTTACCGCCCAGATTCTAACCAAAAAAAGAAAAAAAAGGAAAAAATAATATTCTGATAGCACACATTGCACCGACAATTGGAAATCTATCGACATTGGTGGTTTTGTTAACAAATATTTGGGAGATTAGGATGGGCAGAAATAAGAAACTATCACAGGTTCCTATTTACAGCACTACAGCTTACAGTGGTATTTGGAGAAACCCCAGAATCAGTCAGGAGCAGCCTCCTTTTGCATCACACTTTATTACCGAAACTCTCACACCAAGCCTTTGAGCAGCTTCCTCACACTTCTTCGCTCTTCACAGGAGTCCAGCTGTTCCCTCCTGCAGCCTCTCTCCTACAACGGGAGACAAATCCAAGAACATAGCCCACAAAACCGCCCAGCAGCAGAACACTGGCCCCTTTAACATACCAAGACAAGGGGGACCCAAGAACCACCACCTCCCCTCGATCATTATCCCCATGTTCTTGGGCACCGTAACCTGAGAGAATCTCCAGGGTGTCGTGTACCTCCCCGTCATGGTTCCCCACATATGTAAGGGTGAGCTTCTCCTTCGTTGCAGTGAGCCTGGTGTAGCCGAACTCGCCGCCACGGTACATTGACTGCTCAGGCTGAGGAAAGATGGGCTCATCGGGGTGGTTGGCCCTTGGCTCCCAGACTGGCTGCCAGTCCTGCCCAGCCATCCCTATCACCACATGCACCGGGGCGCCCCCTGAGCGGATCCCTGCAGGGCCGTCAACACATTTGAAGTTCTTCATGGGGCAGAACCTCTCGTACCTGTGGACGTGCCCCCACAGTGCCAGGGTCACGTTGTTCTCCACCAGCAATGGCTCCAAGCTCTCCTGGAACTTCTGCCTCAGTGGGGCGTCCCTAACTTCATTGCTTGTGGTGTACATGGGGCGGTGGCCTTGTACCACCACGAAGGGGGTCTTCCCCCTGTCGAGGCCCTCCAAGTCATGCTTTATGAAGTTGTGCTGGTCGCTGCCGGGAAGAAAGTTGGTCTCTGTCGATATGTATAGAAAATGAACTGGCCCTGAATCAAAGGAGTAGTAGAGATTCTTTGTATCCACTGCGCCTGCTCCTGTGGGCAGAGAGGAGTTGCCTGGCATTCTAAACTTGAGGCTGTAAGGCACCCCACACTCACCGCCGCCGTCTTTCCCATATGAAGCAGAAGACCAAGAGGGCTTCCAGGGCTGAAGAGGCCAGTCATACTCGTGGTTTCCAATGCAGACATGGTAGGGGACCTGTGATGCGATGGGTTCAATCTGGTTGAAGAACTCGTCCCATATCCAGGAGTACCCCCTAGCGTAGCTGATGTCGCCGATGTGGGAGACGAAGGCAGGCTTGTTACCGAGGGCTTCGATGTCCCGAAGGATCCACTTGACTGTCGTCTTGCTCTCTTCTTGCAGGCGGCGGAAAGTTGCGTAGGGAGCCCAAGCGCCCATGTCCCCGAATAGGAATGCAATCGTCTCATCTGCGTTGTTATCTCTGGAGGTGAAGTTTTTAATGGAGCTCCAGCCCTTTGAGTCGCTGCCCACCTTCAAAGAAACAGTTGTTTCACGCAAACTGAAATGATATCTCAAAGGAATATAAGAAGGTTCAGCCTGATGCTGATGGGACAGAACAGAGATCGGTGTGTATCTGGTTGATAAAATGGAATGAATGACCCGAGATGAAGAGAAGAACATAGTTTCAACTTGTTATCTTTTATGAAACTCTAAAAACAGTAATTAGTGCTCTCAAAAGTTATCTAGAAACATAATACTCTGCCTGTGAATCAAAAAATTAAATAAATAATTACATATATATGCATCTGGCGATTGTTATTTAAAGAAGGACAGGTAAAATCTTCAAAGTCTCCTATATTTTGGAAAAAAGTTAGTCCAATCATCTAATTTCATTGCAGGGGCTTCCCTTCGATGTGAATTCCCTGTTGGTGGCACACTGCCACAGAAGCAGGTCTTATTGGCTCCCATCTCCTTAAATAATTTCGCATTTCACCTAGCTTCAACGGTCCCTGAGAGTCATCTACCTTATCATTATCGTGAGAAGGTGATCGATATATTACTTGATGCAGCTGGTTCTTTCCAGAGATAAGCTTTGCAAATAAAACCCCAACAAAAAACCACGTGGAGGGTTCGTGGAAAAAAGAAAATGAAAAAAAAAGAAGACTGCTGTGCTCTTCCTGGACATACATGATACACCAAGACTGCAACCGGGTTGAAAATAAGTAGTGAAAATAATGTTTGTTCTCGGATTAGGACAAATCCTGGATCAGGGGAGCTTAAACCCGGAATAACACATAATCAGATGATATGGACCAATTCAGGGAAATATAAAATACTAAATGAATAATCAACAGATTGTGGGTGTGAAAAAATCGAGTCAATGAACCAAAAATCGATCTATAGAATCAACCACCAGTTTATTTTTCTCTCAACTAATGTGAGATTATTGTGAGATTATTCAAACATGGAGCACCCGAACACATCCAGAATGAGCAATCCTGCACCCAATATTCAGCTCTGGAACAAGTAATGATTCAGATTTCACGAAAGAAATGATTCAGAGAAACTCGAGGATGATTAGGTTACCCGGTAATAATATCTCCTTCCCATCTTTAAATTCCGCATGACGCCGTCGTGGATGAAACCAGGATCCCGCCACGCAACGCTGGTATTCGCCGGCGCATCGCACATGTCCGACCGACTGTACCTCGTCACCTCCGTCTTCACCATCCCATCCATGCGCCCCTCCTCTCCGTAATTCACAAAACTCTCCGCGCCGTCCCCGGTGATGAACAGCACCCGCATCTCGTCCTCGCGATCGGTGAACGACAGATGAATCTGCTCGGGCGCCATGGGGGAAGCGAATCCGACCTCTTCCGAAACCACCAGAAGATGCCTCGTCCCCGGGAGGGGGTTCTGATCGTGATCGTGGTGCTTGTTGTCCACCTCGTCGCGGGTCCAGCGGAAGATCCGGAACGCGTAATTTGACCGGAGGTTGACCAGGGGGAGCTCCACCGCGCCGGCTCCCGTCTTCCATCCTTCGGCGGAGGAGAGGAAGACGTATCCGATGAAGTTATCGTGGGTTGAATCGGGCGGCGAATAGATGCCGAGCCAGTCGAGATCGGAGGGGCTCTCCACCCCCGACCATTGGATCCAGACCTTGTCGCCGGATCTGGAGAGGTTCTTCGGAGAGACAGAGAGGGACACATGGGAGGAGAAGCAAGGCGAGAGCTTGGCGATGCAGAGGATGACGAAGAAGAGGAAGAGAGAATCCATGGCGGAGCTCCTCCAGTCGCTGGGGGAAGACGAAGACGATGATGCCGTTTATATCCCCTCAGAGTCCTCCCATTAGTCTAAATTACCCTTATCCATTTCATAAAAGACATAAAAGTCCCAACCATTCAACAATCCATCTTGACCGTCCATCGTCATTTAATCCTTTCGGTGAAGGAGCGACTGAGATCAACTTGGATGAAGGGCATACTCGCTATTAAAGCACTAGTAGGGGTTAGAGGGAAAAAGTGATAGTCTTAAAGGAAAATTCATTGGTATCGCTTCGGTTCTCTAGTCAAAACCCGATTATGCGTATCCTTTAACAAACAGAAAATGACGTTATCCTATCTTTTAACAGCCCCCACCGATTAATTAATTATATATATAATCCAGACGCTACATCTAAATATTTTTTTTAAAATATAAATTTTGTATTTTAACTTATTTATTTATCGACGCCGGCTTTTAATTATCTTAGAAGCGGACCTTTTATGATATGGGCCCAGCGCAGCCCAAGAGCCCATTTTGCACCATTTTATCATTATCATAGTGGGCCCAGACTACATAGGAGTTAACCGGACGGTCTATTCTCCGGGCTGGTTCCCCACCCGTGCTTATACGCCTTCTTGACCCCAACCCCCCCCCGTTCCCATGGTGTTCAAACCTTACGATTGTTTTGGGCTTTCTTTCTCCTGATTGGCTAATCCCTTAATGGGCCTACCCAAGTAGCGAGAGAGAGAGAGAGAGAGAGGCGTCGTAATCGAAGTTAAAAAAGGGCCCACCAAGATGGGCCTGGGGAAGACCGGGCCCGGCCCGTTGACTGGGCCCAACTGCTGGTCCAGGGGGTGGATGTTCCGACAAGGTAAAGTCGGTCACGGACGAGGAGGTAAAGTCGATACATTTAGCCGCCATCAGTGGATCGAGGGAAGGAAGGAGAGGGGATTGAGGAGGAGGAGCTACCGGAGACCTCGGGGGCGGTCTCGGCCTGAGATTTTATGGTCTGGGTACGTAGATTTGACTTCTGGGTGGTAAGAGGAGGGGTGATGTGAGAGAGAATTGGGGGTGGGCGGGGAGGGGGGGTGGAAGTTCGGTGTCCCTGTCTCTGTGATAGCTGCAGGGATTCACTCAGCTGGGATAATCGTCGTTTTGTTTATTGATTTCAGGGCCTCTGGAGAATGGGTTGGGAGAGAATCGGCGGCTGCCCTTGACCACGCTTTAAGATAGCTTTGAATACGCTACCCAGATCACCTCTCTCTCTCTCTCTCTCTCTCTCTCTCTCTCTCCTGTGGATATTCCGGCAACTGTTGGTGCCTGCTTCGTTTTCTGCCGGTGCCCAAGACGAAGAGTTGAAAGAGTGGATAAGAGGGCGGCGTGGGGGGCGGCGGGTGTGATTTTCACTGCTGAAGGTGATTGCTTCGGTGGGTTCTGAGGGGGGTACTGAATATCGTCGGTGTGCAATTTAGGTGATCTTGGTAGGGGTTCGGGGGCTTCTGGGCCCGATTCTCGGGAGAAACGAGATCGATATTGGAGATAACTGTTGAGCGTTTCTTCTTCTTCTTCTTCCCCTGGTCTGCCGGCCTGCCGAGCGGATTCTGGAGAAGCCCCGGAGTAGGTTCTTCCGAATTCGATGATCTTGTAGCCTGGTAAGAATCCTATCTGAGAATTTCCTCTCCCTCGCTCCTGTATATCGTTTTCTCACCGGAAATAATCGTCCGATCGAAGGGGAATTCCTCTTCGCTCCCATCATCCCCTGTTTTGCCCAGCGAGATGATACCCGGGATTGCGCCCGATTTCGTTGGATTCGTCTTCTCCGAAGGGAAGCCAACCCGGGATTCAATCACGTTTTCCGAATTTTCCGAGCAACGCCGCCTGGGTTTTGGATTCTCCCTGTCTGTTTTCGTTGGTTTGAATTTGACTGACGAATCAAGCCGCTAAATTCTGAGGGATTTTCGCCTCTGTGAACACCTGCTGATCCAAGGAGATGTCTGGAGGGCAAGAGCAGCTGGAGATCAGGTTCCGCCTCCCGGATGGTTCAGACATCGGTCCCAAGAAATACCCTCTCGCCGCCACCGTTTCTACTGTGAAAGAGAGCATCCTTGCTCAGCTGCCTAAAGGTTTGTCTCCCTTGCTTGTTCATCTTCTTGCTGTTGCCGTGCCCATTTATGGGTGATAGCTGCTAAAATTTGCTTCTTTATGTTGAATATTTACTCTATTTTATAATATTTTAACATCAAGTAAGTATCTGGAGATAAAAAGTTTAATCCTTTCAAACTCTTTTAATTAGCAGTAGAGTTTTCCTCTTCGGATTGATGGAGATGACCAAGTGATTACTCCGGTTTTTGGATGGATGAATAAGAGAGGTTGCTTCACCGTGTCCCCAGAGAATCAGTGGGGCACTTAATCTCAGTATCAATCGGTGAAATCAAACCGAATGTCATGGATTCTCATGGAGAGGAGTTCTTAAGAATTCTTACGAACAAGATTATCCTCTGGGTATTTCTTCAACTGGTTGAAGAATTGTCCGGCTGCAAAAGCTATTAACTGATGTATTATTCTCTCTACCACGTCAGCATATAATTTTTCGAATAATCATAATGTGCTATACTCTGACGTTCATTGGATGATGAGAATCGGTGGCATTGTTTTCGGTCACCCTCACCCAGAAGCTGATGACCATAATAATTGTCAGATTTAGCCGTAAATATTTATTGACTAAAAAATAATCAAAATTGGTGTAGAAGAGGTATCAAAAGAGGTGTTGCTTAGGTGCAGTACCTTATTGCTCGAAAATGGTAGGTTGATGGAAATTTGTCATAGTTCCACTGAAGAATTGGTAGATTTAATCTCATGAAGATATTTTTTGCTTAAAATAATATCATGAGATTTTACTCAGCTGAATTCGATGCATTAAACCACGGAATTCCGTGGGTACCCACAATCAAAATGAGTTCGAGATTCAAAGGTAAACTGCACCTGATGATCCATAATCTTGACTGTGGATCATGGGACCTCCATTCCTCTTGATACTCCTACGTAGATTAATTATTTCGAATAATCCTGACTATGGAGTCTTCTCCCTCAGATAAGGAGAACTCATCAAGGACTGTCAGCGATATCAAGCTGATCCATGGGGGGAAGATTCTGGAAAACAACAGGACTTTATGGGAATGCAAGAACCCGATATTAGATGTCTCTGGGGGCATCACAACCATGCATGTTGTCATCCGGCCGCCACCTTCAGAGAGAGGAACAGGTAATTCTGTGAACTCCCACGTTGCAGCCTTCTCCCTTTTCCATTTTACTTGGAAAAAAATACTCATGGGAGCTTCCATTGTGGAACAGAGAAGCAGTCGAGTCTGCCAAAGGAGACCAAGTGTGGCTGCATCATCTTGTGATCCGGGAAGTGAGGCGGCCACATCAACTCCCCACCCCCCCCCACCGTCCCCCCGGGTAAGCTGGTCCATTGACCAAGTTCATTCGGACAGTTGAGTTTGCCCAATATGGGAAATTAACTCGTTTCCTTATTTTGTTGGATTTCAGAAAAAAACTATATAAAAAATTACCAAATGGGTATCTGTGATGGAAGGTTACTGCCTGAGAGGGGCGCGGGCGATGGTCGATTCCTTTATTCATTCTGTTGGTTTTATGCTGTATAATCAGGGTTCTGTTGTCCTTTGTGTTGACCAACTGTCTGCACCATGACTTTCATCTGTCAGTTCACATGCCCTTTGCTTCTTCATTCATTTTTCTCTAGTAGAGAAGTCACTTGTATCTCAAAAGTGCATCATTGGGTCCTTGAATTCTCGGTTGGACAGAAAGAAACGATCTCTTTGTTATTATTATTCAAAGTTTTTGAACTTGTATAACATGGAAAAATGATCCCTTTGTTGTTATTATTATTGCTCAATCTTTTTGAATCTCTTGGAAAAATCCTTACCAGGAAATAATTTCGATTTATTATTTTTATTATTATTCGAAGATTTTGAATCGTTGACCTATAACCAAGAAGAAATAGCCCACTGCTATTATTTGAAAATTTTGAATTTTTAGTTAATTTCCAGAATTGCAGTTGGTCTTCGAATCATTAAGATTGATGAACTTGTTTATAGCATCAGCATCTAATTGAGGAACTCCTTGGAAAGCACAGATTAGAGGGCATCTATAAATAATAATAATAGTGATATTTTCGTCAGCATATTGAAATTTGAACCAACTTACTACCTATTTACTTCTAATTTATATTGATATCGCAGCTTAAATATTGAGAAAATAATTTCACTTATATTCCATATCTAGCGATTAACTTTTGATTTTGCCAATGGATAAACTTGGGCCTTCTTTTCTTCGTTTAGCGTCCTTTAGTGTTTGCAGAGGTGATACATAATGAGCTGACTGACTCCTTTTACTCAGTTCTTCCCTGATCCATTCTGATCTCGCAGGGTTCTCACCTTGACCTAAATGTGAGTGGACATTTCTCAGTCTACTTCCAGCTGCCATGATCCAGTTCCTCGTATCCCACAGTGATTGGCTGCATATTTTATAGCATATTTATATAATGCAGCAAAATATTAACATCAATTAGGTATGTGTGTGTATGGACTAAAAATTTATCTATCTCAGAGTATGCGTGTATGTATAATTATCAGCATAATTGCTGCCATAGTAGTTCCCGGAATGAGATTTTTTATGTAATACTGGAATCAAAGGTTATTGCATGTGGAATCCATGCATAGGAAAATGAATTCCTCTCTCGCTCTATGGGCCAGCCGATATGTACATAAAAGCATAAATATTCTCTCTCTAGGAGCCGGCCGTTTTATATATTTTTAAATATAAAGTTTAGAACCATGACATCTCAGAATTTGAGTCGAATATATTAGTCCGATTATTATAGGGACGGAGGGAGGGGGCCAGTGTTCCGGCTGGCAACAGCTTTCTCCCTTTCTCTGGCGCAGAGAGAGAGAGAGAGAGAGAGAGAGAGAGAGAGGAACAGCTTTCTCTGGCAGAAAGCAATCTTTTGGGGAATCCACAGAAGCCCAGATCCCATCAGCCAGCCATTCCTTCCTTTACCCACAAGACATCACACGAATGCAGAGCATTACGTGTCCCCACCAGCACACCAACATAATATAATCTCCTCTTCCCTTCTTCCCAAGTTTTTTTTAAACGAACGTGACATTAAAAAGCTCCCCCCGCCCCACTTACTTCCATTCCCCTCTCTCTCTCTCTCTCTCTATCTCTTGGGAAGCCCGGATGGATCGTCTCTACAGCCAGATGAGGTAAAGCTCTCAGATGGGCTGCTCTCAAGTTCTCATTTTTTTTCTTGGATTCATCCATTGGAACCCCCACTGCTGGAATCCGTGGAGAACACGACCGAGATTAGCTAATTTCTCCCTGGTCTCAACGGGAAGCGTTTGAATGATCTGATCAGGGTGAGGCATTCCAGCCCCGGGAGGTACCAAGGAGAGGGAAGGATTCAACACCACAAGGCAGCGTCCTTCAAGGGAGGTACCCAGCCGATAAATGATCTCTCTCTCTCTCTCTCTCTCTCTCGCTAAGCATTTCCATCGACCCCAGAAACAGCCAACTCTCCAGGCCCTCTATATCTTCCCTAACTATTCTTTGTAGGTTGACGGGTCTGGCCGCAGGTTGACTGGGGGCACTTGTCGGGAAGCAAGAGCTCCAGGTCAACGCTCGCTGGTCCCGATCGACCATGAGTAGATAGATAGATGGGTCTGTTGTTTTTCTTCTTTTTTTTCCAGTGGACTCTACGAACATTTCTCATTCACAAATAAGCCCCTCCTTCTACCCCCAATAACGCAATCACCGTAGCTTCAACCCATTCAAAGTCCGGGGTGGGTTCATAAAGTCAACGGATGATTTCCTGCAGAGAAGAAGGTGAGGTGGTCCTCAGACCAAATGGATCCCAGGGACGAGCCCATGGACGGCAGGTATGCGGCGGCTGTGGCGGCCGCCGCCCTCGCCATCAGCTCCCGGGAGCAAGGAAGACAAGGTCAACTGTGGGAGGAAAGCACGCCGATTGGAGGTCAACGCAGTCTGACCAGGAGCAAGAGCAGAAGGGAGAGCAGCAGCAACTTGAGTAATCCTAGTGATTCTGGAAGAATTTCCAGATGGCTCACAGTTAAGGAGGGTAAAGAGGACAGAGACTCAGCAGGTGAGCTTCCAAAGCCCAGTTTGTTCTGATCTCAGCTCTTTTTGGAAAGAAAGTTTCCTCAAACTCTTCTTGCGGTGAAATCAGAGGCGGCGGTTGACCGGACAAAGTCAAAGAAGGAAGGGCCCGAAGCCTCAACGGCCAAGAAGGCTCCCTCTTCCACAGATATGGGGAGCAAGAGATTCGCAGGTGCCAAGGGAAACGCCTCAGCTGCGGGGAAGAACACCCTCAGCTCAAGCACCTCCAGGAGAGGAGAAACTCAGGCGGATGCATGGGAGCGAGCTGAGATGGCTAAAATTAGAAAGAGGTACAGTCACAGTTCATCAGCCGTCTCTCCTCGGATATCTCGGATTCATGGTGAGATGAGAAGATATGGGTTGACTTTTCATTTCTCAGATATGAGAAGATGCATTCGGCGATTCTCGAGTGGGAGAAGGAGAAGAAGCACAAGTCTAGGAGGAAACAGGAGCACGAGGAGGTCGTCTCCCATTCTTCCTCACCATGGCTGCACACATGCTAAGCTCAGAGAGTTGACTTCCTATCTATGGAAATTTGCAGGGGCAGCTGGAGAGGAGAAGAAAAGTGGCCCTACAGAACTACCGTGACGAGGTAAACAGGGTCGGCGAGATTGCTGACGGTGCAAGGATGGCTGCAGATGAGAAGAAGAGGAACGATGAGCGCAAGGTCATGGAGAAGGCTAATGAGATCAGGTCAACTGGGAAAGTCTCCTCTACGTGTTTCTGCTTTTAAATAGTCAACTCTGTGGGTCTCGGGCACCTTGGACAAAATCATGGTTATACCTTCTTATCTACCCAAATATGTAAAATAAAAAAAAAACTGTAAATTCGAAGCCATTGATAGAAATAATGCATATTTCTTGTGAAGGATCGGATCGGAGCAGAGAGTTGACACTTGTCAGATTGGGGAAACCAAAGGTGAACAAGCTCTGGATATTGAAACAATTGCGGGTGTTAATTTCGTTAGTTCTTCTAGACCAAACCTCCATCAGATGATGTTCATGAGCAGAGGGCAGGGTTTGGACTCTCCGATAACTAATAAATACTGCATCATCTGCTTGAGCGATGGGGCAACAGTCTGGTGTTACGAAGCTCTGGCAGAATCCATGGCCATGGAGAGATCTAAAGAGCCGAGCAATGACAGAACCTGCACAAGGAGGGCTACAGAGAACAAAGAAAAGGTTAGGGGAGGAAAGCGTCAGCCAATTCTAGATGGTCAAGGAAGGTAAGTCATAAGCAAAGCAAATGAAAAGCCTCGGTAGAGGGTAAGGTAAGGTAAGGTAGCTTAGGTGGATTCTGATCATCTTAACCAAACAATTTTTTTCAGATGTTCTTAATCTCACTCATACTGTCCATGGCAATGAATGCTTTAGAGTTGGTACGTTCCTGAGACCTGTTTATTGAAAATCTTGGCTCTCTGATAAATAAATTAATTAATTAATTAATTAAGAGGAACAACAAAACTAAACTAGCATCCAATGTGGCAGAAGAAATTCAGACTGTCTCGATCCACATGCACCAAACACTCAAAAGATGAATAAATAATTAAAAAGGTTGAGAGATAATGTCATTCTCATCTCAAAATGTAGCAATGGAAAAAGAAAAGTTCAACACAGGCATCAGAGTATTTCTATAAACCTCCACGCCCAACTTCCAAGAGATAAATTAAATCCACGCACTAATTAAAGAAATCAATGATAAATAGAGATAGATATGATTAAGGGATATAATCCGGGTCACATCCAATGGATGATGATAAAGAAAGAGGATTACTAGTTCTCAGTTATAAACGTCTATGAAAGAGAAAGCTTTAAAAGACATTTAATATCGAGCTAAGAATTGGAAATATTAAAAAAAAAATCGAAATAAAGAACATAACATTTAACAAAAATGATGATCAAGTGTGAGAACCTGAAAAAAGTCCTGGTCGTCATTCCAACTCTGACCCCTCTTCTGAATCAGAAAGGGGTAAGAGAATACAGAAACCAAGTAAATGCCCATTGAGGCAGACGTAATACTCAATACAGTCATCATATGCACCCAATCTGCTGCAGGCACTACTTGGAACCATGTTTGCTTGGAGCATGCTCCATAGTTTCGCCTTGCAGTAGGGGCACACCTCTGTGGGATGAAACTTGGCCTCCTTGCCGATCAACATTTTCTTCACTCTTGAAACAGCAAATGACTTGAATATACCACGAAAAAATCCCACATCATCGCCTTCCCCGTGATCAAGATGCTCGCATGGGTCAGAGACATAGAGAACGTCTGTTCTGCATTGGGGTAAAAGAAAGCTTTTCCCTGATGTCCTGGAAAACCGAGTCCTATAAACAAAGTGCCCTGGAATATGGATGCTTCTAAAGAGTTCTTTGTTGCATCCTGAACAGTAAATCAGCAGCTTTCCCAGTGCCTTCCAGTTTCCATCAACAATGTGACTTCCACCGGATTGCAAGTCAAGCATCATTTTAGGGGCACGGGTTCGGCAGAACTCTTTCCACAAAACTCGCTTTGCAATGTCGTCAAACCATTTGCAAACGCAGGACAGATTAGCAATTAAGCAAGGGTTCCAATTCAGATGTTGAAACACTAGGAATAAGACCTCCTCGCTGATATGACCTTTCTTGCACAAGCATGTTGCAGAGTGTATGCAGCGGTATTGCTTCTTCGCCAGCATTCTATAATGAATGAGTTGCCAACATAAGCCTGTAAATCTGAAATGAAAAATTTTAAGTTACAGATAGTTTCAATGGTTTGCCATGTTGTCTTCAATGTCTAAATAACAATACATGCTGGCACATAGTCAGCAATGCTCACATAAGAAGTACCACGAGAAAATGAATTATTAAAACATTTCTTCTTTGTCCTACAACAATACACTGTCCGTAATAATTCGTGTAAGACGGCAGCATACTCTGGGTTTTATCTGTAAAATTCAGAATTTTCAAGACATGAATGGAGAGGGATAGCAGAGTGAATACAGGTTAACATTATCCAATATTTACTTCCTACCATGCTCAAACACTTTTCCGCTAAGCAGTTTGTTTGCATGCTCGCAGTTCACCACTCACGAATTAGGCGGCACTCCCAAAAAGGCAATCACTAGTTATGTTTCATTCTACGGAAAAACATTATATTCTGTAATCAATCTCAGGTCGAAATCAAGGAGACAGTCATTCCCGGATTAATCTTTTCCGTCCTATTTCCCTACCCATGGGGTCACCAGAGAACGTCCATGGAAGAACTAGACAAAAAGCTAATATCTTGCTGATGGTCTCAGACAACTAAAACAGACGATTTCTAGCACCCCAAAACCAGATTAAAGACTTCTAACGATCAGATTTCAGCGTTAATCCAAAAACTCGTAGACGCAATGTTCTCTTCCGCTGGACTACAATAACCATTATATATGGCACAATTTTATTCTGCTGAAAGGAGCCTTACCTCCACAGGAACATGCACAAACCAAAATTAACAAATTAAATGCAGTCTGACATATCAGCCTAAACCACTAGATGTGCGGTGCTTATTCTCATGCAAACAATGCAGCGTTTCTGCAAGCATATCCTCATTTGTTGAACATATAATGTCGTAGATCTCTCAAGATATAATTGTGCTCTCGGTCTACCTATATTAAGGTGTGAAAAATGACTCCATAAATAATAATAATAATGCGATTTGACGATTTTCTGTCTCAACACTCAGATTACAGTTCAAAAGATCAAACCTAAGCAGCATTCCACATGCGATTGTTGAAAGAAGAAAGAAACATAGCCTCTAAGAGGGACAAAGTGAATCAAGGTGGTTGTTTCCTCAGTAACAGGAATATATGCGTCAGGGCACCGAAAGAAAAATGAGGAAATGTGGTTATTTCCTCCAAGATTCTGGGGTAAAATGACAATTATTTTGCGACAAGAAAATGAGGTTCCGGGAGGATTTCTCCTTTTTATGGAAGGAGCTACCAGTCAGAGTTGTGCATACAACTGCATATTTTGGGACTACATTTCAACCATCCAATGCCAGCCATCAACTTGGCAGATACTTTTATTTCGGTTTCAGGGTTTACCTTTCATACCTATCTGATGATAGCTAGGAGGTTTAGTGTCATATCTCAGTTAAAATAAATTTTAGAGCATTAGCCAAACGCTAGCAGAAATTTATAGACTTATACCAGTTTAGCTTCACAATTTACTACATTTTTTTAAGTGAATAGTGCCATGGGATCATTAGGTATGGGAATGAAGAACAAGGACAAATGCACAGATACATTCAACATTCGACATTCAGATAAAACATACACGCCAGGCTCGTGCAGGCAACTGAATACAAATATATTCAGAGTTATCAGAACTGAAGACTTGGCTTCTCCGGCCAAAGAAAAAAACCTTGCCTGCTCTCGATCATTCAAAAAGATAAAATTTTATCATCAAGCTTCACCATAAGAGGGAAATGCATTTATTCATAATTTTGTGATGAAAGAAAGACATAATCCAATAGTACCTTCTAAATATATTATTTAGGTTAGGCTCCTCATTCTTTTGATCTGTCAAGTGAAATGTTTCACCGGGAACACATTTGCGGTATGGAAACTTTCAGTCCCAGGAGATGACAAGTGGCAAGGATAAAAAAAACGTTTCTTTACAAAATAAAAGCTCCAGAATTGTGAAAAATATATTTATGGTTATGAAGCTAAAAAAACTTTGGAAATATCTACGATTACTCTGTATGAAAACAGAACCGATGCTAAGAGCTGAGACAATGAGATAGATAAATGCTGATGGAAAGGGGGCAACAGGCCCCACATATTTAAAATAAGAATAAATAGAGATATCTCTACTTAACCGAGATTAAGATGTAATGATAACAGTAAACACAACAACTTATCTCCCAACTGCTCTCCATCTGTGGCTAGCCCCAACGTGAGCCATTAGTTGATTGCACCCGACCAGTTCCAGCTCTCAATCAGATCACTTGCCTCCTCTGCCAACCCCATCAACACCCCCCCCCCCCCAACAACCTGCTGCTATCCAACTCCGTATTTTGTTCGCATGGAGTGAGTGACGATGTGGAGAGGGTAGGCATAATAATATTTCTGGCCAAAATAATGTTCAACATGGTAATCCAATCAATCAAGGCTACCGCTACCTTGATGTACGTCCAATGCGTCCATACTGCCATAAAGAGAATGATAGTGAAGATAGTCCATGATCTGACCAATTCAGTCAGAGCCGATACCAAAACCAACTGGAGGACAGGCGATCTCAGCCTGTAGCCAATGCTTTACTTTTGCATAAGTGAAAACTTACCTAAGAGGCGACAATCTATCATATCCCTAGAAAATATAATATGTTATAAGATTTATGTTTTTTAAGGATTAGGCGAAATTCCAATATTCCCTTGTTTCATTTTATCAACGTGTAAGATTATTTTATGTTTCTATAATTTTCACTCCAGCTCCTGGTGTACTGGATCAATCATAATCAATTTATTAATGATGTCTCGCTTTTTTATCCTCGTCATCAAGCAACAATTACTCTATCGAATTTTAATAGGAGTTTCTCTTGAGGTCGTAAATCAATAAACAAACGTCCGAGACAGGGATCTCTATACTCTGGCGGAACTTTCTCAATGTATTTGCAGTATTACTCATTTATTTATGTGCCAAATTTCCATGGACATATTTGTTACAGGTCGAAAATCAATGAACGAACAACCGAGACAAGGCCATTATACGCAGTAAAAACACATAAAGTTATCCGAGACAAGGTCATTATACGCATTGTAACTCATTTTTTTGTATGCCTTCCTTCACCTACAGATATCTAAAATAGACCAAATATATCTTCTTCCTTCCGACTAATCGATCATAAACTTCCCATCCATCCATCGGCAAATGAAATTTTATAAGTAATCTACGATCCCCCGTGAGCCATGGGTAGCTCACTCCTGATCAGATTTTCTCTATCGACAAAAGCTCACAAGCTTCAAGTGCCAAACCCAAAAAAACACCCTCTCAATATGTACAGTCATGCCGCCCCCCACCCCCCCAAACCCAAAAAAACACCCGCCAACCCTCAAATCATCCACCCTCTCAACATGTACGGTCACACCCCGTGACTACCATTTAACTTCCGGCTTCCTTCCCCCTACGTTTCGTCAGAAGACCCCTTCGACCCCGATCCCTTCCTTCCCGCTCAATGCATGCACGACGTCGTCCCCCATCTGACATCTCGTGACCCTCCCTACAATCTGAGACCTAACAAGAACAGACACGAAATCTCAGAAACATCTAAGAACATGCAACCTCAGAGACAGTTGAGAGGCACAAAACAAGGGAGATCATCGTCGGAAACAGAAACTATGGCGATTGGATCCAAGATCTCTCACCTGAGCTGATGCCGGCGTTAACTCTTCCCCCTCCGTCCGACTTCTGCGAGCACCCCGAGCGAGAGCCGAGAGGAGGAAGAAGAGACTACCCTTTCCGCCTTTCTCCTAGAGAGGGATCTCTCTCTCTCTCTACCGAGGGAGTTTCTCTCTCTACCAGTAGAGAGAGAAAGCCAGACATCAAGAACCCGTGGGAGCGGAACCAGAAGAATACCCCTACTGTAGGGGAGATGGGGGGGGGGGGGGTGGTAAAATCAACGGTATTTTGTCGTTATTTAAGGGGTATTATAGTCAAATGACTGAGTGACTGACGCCAGGTGCTCGCTTCATATTCGCCCACTTCGCATTCGATTGAAGATATTTTATTATTTTACAAACTAATCCCCAGAAAGTCCGCGTATTTAAGAAACGATCCACGGCTGAGTTTGTTTGGAAAAGAACATCGATGATGGTAAATATTGAAAGGAAACACCTTAAAATATAGACAACCTGGAGAGTAGAGAGAGAAAAATAGAGTTGTAGGGGAAGAGAGAAGGGGATAGCCAAATAAGCGGTAGACAGAGAATAGAAGGGGGGGAGGAAATAGCTGGATAAAAGGTAAAAAGGAGACTGAGAGTAAATGAGAGAGAAATATTAAAAGGAACTATATTTAATGTAGTTCCATGTAACACACTCTAATTAAGGACAATTCCCTCATCTTTTCAGCTGGCACTCTACATCCTCTACAAATTTCCAATTATTTGGATTTAGTTCATTCATTAGGCCCAATTAGTCACTGTGAATTGACTTGGGATAAAATTGGTTGACCGTCATCTTTTCTCTCCTTGTTCACTCTCTCTCTCTCCTCCACATGCCTCATATATTATTTATTTTTCACAATACATGCATGAAGTTGTATTTTTATCACGCATAATAACTTTTTATCATAAATAGATGACAAAAATATCGTTTTGAGTACCATCTTCACTATGTCAATGTATGAAAATTACACATGCCTCAAAGCATATAATGGAGATCGATAAATACAAATATGTTATTATTTAAAATATTTTATGAGAATGTCTGTTCTTGATCATTAAATTAAATGTTATCATATTAAAATATTATGCCTCTATATTTAGATGCTTGACGTGACTTAGTCGTTATATAGTAAATCACGTAAATTTAAAATTTATAAAACTAGAAAATACTAATTTTTAGATATTTAATAGTATTTTTGAAAAAATATACTAATTATAATTTAATAAAAGTTTTAAAAATAGTAAAAAAATCAAGTCAATCACAAGGATGTAATATAATATTGGGTTATTTTTTAGAATTTTTTTCAAAAAAATATTTTTTATAAATTTTAGATTAAGAAATAAAGATGAGATATATTTAAAATTTATAAAAAAGGAAAATAAGAGTGCAAACATCAAGATGATGTCAATAAGGATGACGTGATCAATCTTTAGATCTTCTTGCGAAGTTTAGAGATCAATGAAATAAATCGTTGAATCATCTACGACAATTGTCACTCAATAGTGCAGAAAAATGATGATTTTGTGACTTTACGACGACTGTCACCTAACGGAGAGGAGCTGGATAGAGGTGGGGTGTGTCTCAATGAGCTTTATCTTCAAGTCTACACAACAAAAGTAGGTTCTTCATCGCATCTGATATGTTCTCATGAGGTGGTAACTCGTCTCTTAGTAGATTGTCCTCTTCCTAATAATGACTTATTTGTCGATCAATCAGGGATCCTTTATTCAATAGATTCACGATCCTTTTATCACAAATCATTTAATAATTTTAGTAACAATATTTTGCAAATCACGTTGACAAGATTTTCATCGATGATCTAGTGATTATGGTAGCTTAATTCTTCATCAGTGATCTACAGAAAAGTCACGATTTAATCAGATAAAAATACAAGTTTTGACTCTAATAAGATTTGAACCCGTACCAATATTTGCTTATATGAGAGATATTAAAATAAGTAATCTAATACTATTATAAAGTGACGTCATCATGATATATTGATGTTGTAACTAATTGATGTTTTAGGTAATAAAATAAATAAAATTATTCTAGGGAAGGTGTAATGCTAGTTTAATCCCACATTGATTGTACATTGAAGTTTTGAACGAATATATAATAATATCAAATCTACAAGTAATGAGTTCTTTTCTTACATGTACAACCATTCTTTGCCCCACAATTGGCTGGCCACTAGTGACGTAGAAGATGAGTGGCGCACACGTGCCCCCATCAGTTCATAGCCACTCAAGCCTCTACTCACAGCTCCCTTCGACTATGCTTCTAACTTGTTTGTAGGCTCAACTGACCAACAAGTCCTTTCTTTTTTCTATATGTTTATTTTAATTTATTTTTCTTTATTTATCTTAAATTAGGACTATAAAAATTATATAACTTTACATAAAATCACATAATTAGCCAAAAAATTATATTAATAAATTAAAAACCACTTTTTAAAATTTAACATAAATATAAGTCTATTTATCGTGAGTTAAGACTAAAACTATATTATTTATTAATTATTAATTCATGATAATGAAGACTTATCAATGCTCCTAACATAGAGAGTAATTTGATTATGAATGAGTAGACTAAGATCATTATTAAGTAGAATATGACATGGTTTATGATTAAGAGGGTGATGGAACTATTCGTACTAATGATGACAACTGTAGCATGACAACTAAATTAGAGTTAGTAGCATCAAGAATTTTGAACTAATTATTTATAAAATGGCATATAAATATTATATTTTAACTTATGTTTGTTGAAAAAAATAGATCTCAATAAGTGGGTTATGGTATCTAGCACATTAAGTGCATGTATTTCAACTTATTATGAATTATCATGTAGATTCATAAATTAATATAAGAGATAATAAGATGCAATGTGAAGCATCTTGTTCCAATTTTGAAAAAGGGCTCTAATTTGACTTTTTATTGATTTAACAATTTTTGTGCACCAAGTTCATGCACTTTGTAATTATTTCAATCAATTTCAACTAATTCAATTTTAATAATTTATAAATCATACTTGATTTGTAATGGAATCACATAGGTGATGCATGTTCTATCTAATACGGTCTACATTACCTATCAACTTTTTTTCATTAAATACATAAAAAAATAAAATGTAATATTACGAAATGAATCTTGTGATGAAAAAGTATATATATTTTAAGTCAACTAATTAGCCTTTTTATTTGAAACATAGCTAGCATTTCGTAAGTAGAGCTAGGTAACCAATATGAGAGAGGTGGATGCTTTTGCCACAATTATTGTCATAATATGCAGAATAATTATCAACATTTTTTTTCTCTTGAAAAGGTCTAGGAATAAGTGACGACTCCCTTCTCATTTACATTGGATATTTTTATTTTGGGCTCTAAAGTAATTTATAATGCCACTAATCTCATATTGTCAACATTTTTCTAAAAATAAAATTGATGAATCAGAGGGTCAATGATTTTTAAAAAAAAACAAGTTTTAACTTAAACATAATTTTCTTAAAATATGATTTGTTTATTATAAATTTTGCCTCTTTTTGTTAACCTTCTTATGAGTAACAAGCCTCTTTTTGTGAAATCATAACAAGCCTTTTACAATAAATTGAAACTAAATACAAAAAATGTCATAATATATTATATTAACATTTTTGATAAGAAATGTGGTTAATTATGGTAGTTGGAAATTTAATTAAAATATAATTGGTCATTACTTGGCTTCAATATGATATGTTATTTGATGTTTATTATCAATGTACAAATATCTAGTAATGTACAATATTATGAGCTGATAGTTTATAATTGACTTAGATGTTAAGTAAAATGATGATTGTCCCTAACTCTTTTTCTCAAAAAGATAATATATATAGAAAGAGGGTGTAGTTCTTTTTAATTAGTGGGTACAATCCAAAAGGAGTCCTATTCAAATGAACCAAGAGATAATTAATAATTATTATTGTTTATAGTAAACATAAACATATTTGATTTTTGATTATGTAAACTACAAAAAAGACGGCCTCGATTGGTGCCAGGCTGGGCCAGGTCGGGCTCAGCTTCACCTAAAAACGGCCCGAAACCCAGAACCCATGAAGGAAGCCCATCTCCATACAAAACCGGGCGGGGGTTTTTATGGGTTTCTGTTCCGGGCCTGGCCCATCTCAGTACCGATCCAGGCCCGGAAAAAAGGAGCCAACTTTGGCGACACCCAGACGGAATCTATCAGGGGAGCCATCTCGTGCACCTGTACCATTATCCCTATTATCATGCCAAGATCCATCAATTCCGTTGTACATCGGAAGAACCCACAACAGAATCTACTCATTCAACACTAATGAGCCACAATTACAGCAAGATTTGCATAAATATGGGTAGATTATACATATTTCTGGCAAAAAGATGGAAGCTTGCCGGAGAATTTACAGGACCTTTTCCAGCTGCTTCCTCCCGGAGACCGTCTTCTTCACGGCGCCGACGGAGACCAGGAACTGGTCGAGGGAGGAGAGGGTCTTCATGTCGTCCGGTGGGAAGTAGCTGGCGGCCCTGCCCATGACGGCGGCGAGCAGGAGAGAGAACGAGGGCCTGGCGGCGGGGCGCTCGCCCAGGAGCTCGTCGAGGAAGGTGAAGGCCGCAAGAAAATCCGACCTGCTCGCGTTCACGGGGGCGGCGAAGTGTGCGGGGATGATCCTCTTGAAGGGCCAGTCCCTGGTGATCCTGTCGATCCAATCTCTCACCTGAAATTGAAATCAATCAAAACAAAGATTAGCGGTTTTTTCCTGATCGGGAAGCAAAGCTCTGCAGTCGGTGAAGAAATTAGGGTTCTGATTCATGGGGAAGCTCGTCCAGAGAGCAGACCTTCTCGGGGACCTTGCTGAAGACCAAGGTCTTTACGATGGGGGAGACGATTAGTTTCTGCGACATCTGAGCGAAGCTGGCCGTGGGCTCCAGTAGATTCGACGGGCCTAAGAACAGAATCTGGAGAACCATTCTTTCCCAGCCTGCCCGATCGGGACGATCCACGCAGTCAGGCGTTGACTTCATACGATCAGACAAGAAAACTAGAAAATCTAGGGAAGAACAAAACCCAGAAAAATTGTCCTCCATTATTCAGCCATCTAATGGTTTTTAGCTTAGAATTTTCAACAATTACAGAAATCAAACATTAAGCAAGAAAAAGGGTGCCTTACTTTTTTTAGTTTTAAAAAAACCGTGTAATTTTGTGTTAAATGAATTTCAAAAGAAAAATTGTCAAATTGACATGATATACTCTCTATGATATCAAGAGATTTTTGATCTTCCTACAATAATATATTAGAATTATAAAAAATGCTGATATTTTATTTAGATGAAGACCTCTTCTTCCTCAATAATGTAGATTAGGATTCTATCCCTCTAATCAAAATAGAAGCGTAAGCTATCCACAAAAACATAAGATTCTTTCTTTTTCTAATTTACCATGGTCACTATATTCTGATCAAAATACATGGATCATGACAAAGATCTGCGAGGGCATCTACAGGGATCCACTAGGAATGGGCCTGAATCATATATAACGGAAAATTAAATTCTCTTAGCAAAATAATAGAGAAAATTACTAGGAAAAAGAAAAGCTGCAGTTGCCATTTTCGGATTAAGTCTGAATCACCCCTGAGATTAAAATGTAGGAATTTTGGGATCATTCAGAAGATCACCCTTTTGGCGGCTTGATTTGTTGTCCACAACAGGCTCCTGGGGAACATCCCTCCCTTTGCTGAGGATCTTCACGGCCAGCCCATTCTCTGCTGCTGCCAGAAGAGACTCTTTGCTGATGCATTCAGGTGGCTGTCTAGGAACGAATATGACGGCATCCGTCACTAGCAGCGTTCTTGAACGCTTGTGGTAGAATGCCGCCTCAACATAGGGCCCGATTCCTGCACAGAAGAAACACATTTTGGGAAAGTTTAGAGAAATTTAGTAAGTGAAGCTCAGGCAAGAGGGAAAATGGGAGTTTGATGGAGTGAGGACCGACCTACTTCAGGGGAGCTGAGGATCTTCTGTTCGATTTCATCGGCCCAAGGGGTTGAGGAGTCCTCATCTTTCAAGGGCTTGGATCGGAAAATGCCGAAGAACTCGAGGGGGAGGTTGACCGGCCAACTCCACTGCCTCGGCGCCACCCAGATCTTTGCCCGAGGAAATTTTCTTGAGAAGGGGCCCACGAATATTTTGTGCTCATATGCAAATGTGGGGAGGACAATGTACTCCACAGGAGCACCCAACTCCTTGATGAGCTGCGCAGTGGTTTTATATAAAAAATTTGGAATGAGGCGCCAAATATTAACACATCCTATTTTCTTCATCAAAAGCTAGATCTTTGTCATCGAAGAAATTGGTTTTTTTTTTATGAGCAACCCTCTGGAATTCGTATCTAAAATAAGATATAGTTGAATTGGAGGTGGGCCGATGTGAGATAATGGTTGGATCTTCATCATTGAAGAAAAGATTCTGCTTGAATACAAGGAAATTTTTAAGAACATCCCAAAGCAATTCATATCTAAAAGAAGATAATGATTTCAACGGAGGAGAGAAATGTGGGAAGATATTCAGGCCTACCTCATCAGCTTTGAATAAAAGGAACTTTTTTCGAACATATCAATGTAACCCATGTATGAAAAAAATATAAAAATTGAATTGTTATGAGAGACTTTGAGCAACCTGGATGCACTCCTTTGTGGGGGCAATTGGTGCATGAACCCACAAGCCACCGGACTTGAGTTTGATGACGGTCATCCTAATGTTCGTTGAGACGCTGCTGAATCCCAGCGCTTGTTCTTGCTCGAACAGCCATATACAGTCCTTGACGGCCTTCAAAATAAGAGTGAAAAGACGAGGCTAAGAGAGATGATCTGGTAATGAGAATCTGCCCCATCATAGTTTTGGCCCGAATGGGTATTATTAATGCGGTTCGATGTTTAAGAAGACGACCAGGCTCGAGACTTTCTGTGGATTAGAGACTAATTACGGAAATGATGAGCGCAATGGAAGCAAACGGGCAGTTCATTCGGCAATGGAATGATCTCAATCAGATGACTTTCTTTCTGTTTCCCCCTGATATTTCTTCAGAACCGCCGAGATTAACCGGCCCAATCCGCCATATAATCCCAAATTTTACATTCTGCAAAATGATTCAGGCCCGGAATCGGAGAAGAAGAGAATCGATTCACCTCGGTCCTCGTCGTCCGCCGGTTGAGGAAAGGCCCCAGAGGGAACGGGAAGCCGGTGAAGTTCAGATAGAATCTCTCGCCGCCTACGCCGCTCGAACCGCCCTCAGCTGAAGCCACCACCCGACCGACGGAAAACCTCCTGCCGCCGGCGGGCTTCAGGCGGACACCCTGCCGGAGGAAAAGCGGCGACGGGGAGCTCGCGATCGACGGCGGTGCGCTCTGCCGGAGCTCCGCCGTGGAAATAGAAGCAGCGGCGGCCGCCGCCATCCCCCCTCTTCAGAGTTTCTGCTTCTGCCTGCTCCTCCGGCTTCCACCACTGCGCTTCTGCGGCTTCACTCCCCTCGCCTGGTCCTCAAAAAGCTGAACCCAGACTCTGGGGGAAGGGGGGAAGGTGCCCCATCGGCAGCCATGGCCTGGGATGCTGTGGACAAGCTGGGGACACGTGGAGCGGGGAGAATCTTCCCTCGGTTTTTTGCGGTGGGGGAGAAACCTCGCAGTTTTGAGTTACGAACAAAACATGGGTTTTAGTGGCCATAAAATACAGCGAATATCAATACTTTGGTGTAGAAAGTAATGAAAAATGAGAACGTCGCAGAGGGGGGAGGGGTTTACAGAGTGTGTGTGTGTGTGTGAGAGAGAGAGAGAGAGAGAGAGTTATAATGTGATTTTGTTTGTAGCATGTTTTATCAATTATTAGCAAACTTGTAAATTTTCGACTCTTTCATTTTATTTTATTTTAATGCATATTGACAGATTATGAACGTTCTATGTCATTTATTTGATGCTAATTGTTAAGTCCTCACCACCGAAGGAAATTGATGCTAATTGTATCCATTTAACAAAGAAATCCTCAATTAATTACTAATAAAATGATGCCATGGTAAATAAAATGACATTTACTTTGATACATGCACACATTCTCATGCGACTCAAATACTAGATTATCGAAGAGAGTAAGCCAATGCTGTGAGTACGTGGGAAAAGCCCTCTTAATAGTTTAGGGATGAACCCTATTTAACAACTTTCAAGGGTTATTATGGGTCAACCCTTGCTTGATAATTCATGAGATGGAAGCCCAATAGACAATGTTCTAAGTCAAACCCCATTGGATGATATATGAAATAAAGTACTTTCAACAAAGTTATTCTTGGTTACCATTAGTCTCATACAGGCATATGGGCTCATCTATACAAGGTTCGATCGTTAGGGGGACCAAATTCGATTGACAACCCAATGATAATTGATTTGACCATTGAAACAATTGAATCTTCCTAAAAGCATAATAATGGCCCCTCGTCGTACTATCTTTTCAAAGATGAAGATTTCCCCCAACACACATTTTCCCTCCATGAGGCCATGGGGAGGATCTAAAAGTAAAAACCCTGACAAATTTCCTCCCCCTCTTGTTTATTTCAGCAATGTATGGGACGGCTGTATTGCTTCGTTTGGGTCACTTCCTATTGTTCTTCTTCCACTACCTTTGGTCAAAGGATGAAAGTACCAATTTGGAAGCACTGACCTTACTTCGGTAATTCTAATGTGATGGCAGTGATAGTAGAGGTTGGTGACAATCATCTTTGTTTGGTGGATGTTCCCTCTAGTTTTGGATATGTTCCTTTCTTCCCTTCCTTCCATCCTCCTCTATATTCCTTCTATTCTAAGAAGCCCATCAAGTAATGCGTTTCTCCTATCCATGAAATAAATATATATTTTTTAAAAATAATTTACTCTATTTATTTATTCGGATATTTATTATTTTGTACATTAGAGTCCATCTATTTTATGTAGCATAGCAATTGAGAGTTGTGATGTGTTTATGTTTCTTTTTTTTCTTTTTTTCTTTTGGCCTTTGTCACTTAGGCCGAACTTCCTAAGATGTTACTCTTCTCAATAACTTCACACACCCTAGTACTTAGGCCCGATAACTATCTTAGGGCAAACTTCCCAAGAGGTCACCTATCATGGTACTTCACACACCCAAGCATTCAAGCTTGTGAGTACCTCGCGTCAACGTGCCTCACAGCACGTTGACGGAGCGGGTGTCTCGCGGCACACTGGGGTAGAGGGTGCCTTGGGGCACGTACGGCCAAGGTTGGTGCCTCACAGCACATAGCGCAAAGGTGCTTCGTGACACATGTGTGGAGCAGGTGCCTTTCGGCACTTTGGGAGGAGTTGGAGCTCTGTGGTAACACACCCACTTGGGGGGGTGGGGGTTGTGTTTATGTTTCTTCATGCACTTCTTCATCTTATTTTTTTTCAACAAAACATAGTTGGAATACAATGATTGCGGTCAATGTGACATGACTTCTGAGCTGCCTTTCTATTAAATATGAAGCTTAAAACCTTGCTACTCTCTTTGTCTCAGCTTCCTGCCATGAAACAGATTGCATTAATATTTGTAAATGATAGGAAGATTTAAATTCTGTCTTCTTTCGTTTCCTTGCATTATAAGTATAGACATCTAAAACTTGCCATGTTGTCGGTTTTTCATATTGCAACATGAATTCCATTGAATGGCCAATATTGGAGGTATCTAGTCATGTTTTCAACTCAATTACTACAACTCTATGCCAGAAACTTCACTTCCATCAATGAACTCACCTATTTTCTACTAGCTTCTTTGATCTTTTCTTTAAAAAAATGAAATATTGTTGCATTCTTAGCTAAATCTGACTTGCATAGCTTAGTTTTTATCAAGTATATATGCCTTCTTTTATGAGATAGTGCATTTTATCTTGGTCTCCCAAACTCCTTTGACACTGGTAGATTTTTTTTTCCCCTATTGAATGGTGATCCCTGTCTTTGTATGAAGATGCTTTTGGGATCTTACATGACGTAAGTGAGATCTTTAAATAGAGAGAATATATGCTTCTTGGGTAAATAATAAGGCAATGTCAAAGAACGTGTCAATTTTTTTAATCATGAAATCCTTGTTTAAACGGATGCATGCTATAAATAGTTAATTTAAAAATCATTTTAACATTTTCGAACTACATAAAGAGAGCACTAGTTAAATAACAACAATATCAACCACATCCATAATTTAATGATATTGATTCATTATTCTAGAAAACATTCTAAGTGCATATCGGTGCTTTAATCACAACATATTTGCATAGGAGGAAAGATTTGCTCAATTCTGACAAACCTAATTCAATCCTTTTAAGAGGGTATCAAACGGGGATTCAATCAAAACTGAGATGTTAAGAAATCCGTGTGGCAACGAGTGAGGCATAAAAGCCATACCTGCAATTTGCACGAATGAAGAGAAGTGAACTACACATATGATTTATATTAACATCACGTGTTGATAACTGATGACGTACCCCGATAACCTACTTCAGACGCCTAATTGATGTTGGCAAACAAAAGAACGAAGACGTTGAATAATCGTGTGGCAATGGGCACCAGCTCTACTGTCTATGTACTCAGCACTAGCCCTGTCGATGCCCACATCTATCCGAGGACCATCTGAGGACCAGTTGGAGCATCAACCATTTGACTTTTTTCGCTCCGCACAAGGGCGTATTCTTTCGTCAAACTCTTTTGCAAGTAGGTTGTCAGCTTGGTATATGAAATAAGCTCGGACAAGATTAGAAATGAGTTGATTGCCTAATCCCCGAGAGTCGTCTGACCGCATATGGACCACGATTTGATCCTATGCATAGTAAACAGAATCTTTCCATTTGAAAATAATAAAAATGGAAAATTTTCAATTGGAACATGAAAACGTGACTGAATTGGTGCTAGTTACTCTTCAAGACGGATTGGATAAAGGGAGATTCTCTCACGAGGAAAAGGATCCAATGACTATACGAGAAAATTATGTTTGGATACCATTAATCGATGTCCATGAGAAGTACATGCCCGTCAAAGTCATCGCTACAAAGGTAGGGCAGACCATCCCCCCTCTCCAACTAGACTGAAGAATCATCGATAAGAGGACATTGAAGATAGGCCGCTGCCGCCGCGTGATCAAATTTATTGAAGGGGTTTGGGTCAACAACAAGCTTGACAAGAGAGAACTGCAAGACATGATAATCACCAATAGTCTACCGATCGTATGCATCACATCGTGCATCTAAGAACTGTTGTCCTTCCGGCAGACGCGAGCCTGCGGGTAGATCAGCCCCGGCTTGCAGTAGTATCCCTTGGAAGGCGCGCAGTGTTCGTCAAAGGCGCAAATGCACAGCCCTTCTAGCGCGCAACCCTTCCCGGTGGTCACCGGGCTCTTCCCGCGCAGGCCCAGTATGGCGTCCGTCCAGTCGGAAGAGAAAAGTCCGTCCTTATCGTACTTGGCCATGGCGGCCACGAACTTGTCCCCCTTCTCCCCGAGCCTCTCCCTCACGGTGAGGAAGCCGACGTTCCTGTTCTTCCCCCAGTGCGGCATGCCGTTGTACTTGAAGAGGGCCAACTGCTCGATCTCCTCCAGCACGTCCTCGTCCAGCCGCGGGGTGTCCGGTTTGCGGGAGCGGTAGTAGGTGATGTCGACGTCCACAGAGTCGGAGGTCTTGCCCAAGTAGGCGGTGGAGTTGCGGACGAACCTCATGAGGAAGCCGTAGTAGAGCTCGATGCCACAGAGGGCGCTGGGCCTCAAGTCCCGGAGCTTCTTCACGTCGGCGATAAAGCTGGTGATCTCGGTCACTGGGATGCTGATCGTCGTCTGATGGTAGAACAGCCCGCTGATTCGAGGATCCCATGCGCATACGGTGAAAAGGCTGTCATCCTTGCTGAACAGACAGGATCCTAAGAAACGAAGTGAGAAGAGCTAAGAGCACTAGATAAATTTTTTTTTGGCAGGAACTTGTATTATTCAGAAGCGGGACAGCACGTTAGCATATTAAAACTGAGAAGAACGCTTTCACACTTTTTATCATTTATGATCTAGCTTTAGGCTACTGTTCATAGTTATATGATTGATAAAATTTAGCGTATATTATGGTTGCTGCGTCCTTTTTCTTCGCCCGACCAAATCAACGATATTATCCAATTTATTTATTTTCAGAATTGATTGCAGTGAATAAAATGTTTGGTGTCTACTGTTATAAACCGATGGCCATCTATTAACAAGAGATAAGAACAGATATTTCCATGGATTACCGGAGGTCTGCATGTCGCTTTGGTTTCCGATCACCGGGTAGCCGGTGAAATCGATAATACTCCCGTCATTGTTCTTCAGGCCGGAGCCCGTCTCCAGCAGAGTTGCCACCTGTAACTTGGACACCAAGCACTTTCCGTCGGAATTATCCGTGAGCTCCAGTAACTCCTCTGGTTTGTCATACATAATAGAATAAAATTAAAGGTCAAGCATGGAGAGCATCTGTTGATGAACTATCAAAATCTTCACCTGACGCTGACCAAGCTAAGGTTACTGTCGAATATATAAATATCTATACCTACATATTAGGTTCTAACGCCTTCCACGGAGATATATATATATATATATATATATATATATATATCTATATATTAACTTCTAACCTGTTCCCCGGATGCCGGCGACTACAAGGGAGATCTGAGGCTGGAATCCTGTGAAGTCGTTCTTCGCTTTGCCGGGGATGGAGACGGGGAGCCTGATGTCGTCTCTGTAGACGACCTTAGATTGCGCCGGGTACCAGATGATGTCACCGAACTCCGTGGCCGCCGCGAAGGTTGGGATGTTGTGCTCGAAGCCAACGTCCTTCTGCACCCGGTTCGTGATGGATCGCTTGAACATGGGTTCAAGCTGGAGGGTCACCTACTCGAGTGACGTGGAGTAATGAAATTCGGTCATATGTCAACGCAATGAATTTATCCGACACACACCCACACATATATATAAATATAAATAAACTTTCTAGCGGGTGTATTTTAGAATCTACGGAGTAGAGTTATTAGGAGTAGCCGACATGTCCTTCGCTGAACATTATGTATTTACCATGTACAACGGTTCAGTCCTCGAGGTACTACAAAGGATGAGAACAGGCCCGCCGAATCCCATATGAAGCCTGAAGCCACCCAACCACAAGATAAGTATGTGGTGAAATTTTTTGTCCATGGCTCGAAAAGAGGACCAGGAAAATGAGATGGGAGTGGGCTCTTTTTGGTTTTGCGCTGGAGTTTGGATGGAGATGTGAGGCAAAAGATTCTCTTAGCAGAGAAGGAAGGCGGGTCAGACATGATTGTGTGTGGGGAGGGGCAAGAAATAGGTATATTCATGAGGCAGGGAGACGGGGATGCAATGGGATGGAGGTGTCGGGGAAGGGGATGGACGTGAGGGGAGGAGACAAGAACGCGATGAGACGGAGGTGATGAAGGAAGGGAAAGGGATTGGAATGGAGGGATAGGATGGGGAAAAAGGTAAGGTCTGTCTGGATTGTAAATGTAAAAATTACGGAAGGATAGGGACGAGATAGAGGGTCCGAGAGAGAGAGGGAGAGAGAGAGAGAGAGAGCATATAGAATCACCGGAGTTATGGGCTTCTTGGAGAGACCCTCCTCAAGTCTCCACGATACACGAAGGATATTGAGGTTGGGTCTGTCTTTGCACTGATCTAACCTATTGACGCACCTATCTTCCATCTTAATAGTAATGATATAAGCATACTTGTAGTGTATATATATATATATATATAACTCTAATGACACTGGCTTCATTAGTATCCAAAAAGTGATGACATCCCATATCAGCTCTATCGTATAAAGCTCCCTGCAGCGACTTGGTGAGTTATTTGTTCATATAACAATAAATTTGGCTGGTGATGCATGCATAACGACTGCAATTGGTAAAAGCTCTCGAATACTACCTGCGAGACAACACCCAACACCCCGAGGGACACCTTGGCAGCTAGCAGGTCCTCGTCGCCTTCCACAAGATCGATTGCTTTAGCATATAATCCATTGATTGGATCGGAGGTGGGGATTATCAGCCTCAGCCCCACCACCCTCTCATGCACCGCAGAACCTTTTCCGAATAGGGAGCTGCCGTGGGAGCCCGTCCCAAGCATGCCTCCCAGGGTGACTCCTTGCCAGTAGGGCGTGTAAGGAAGAGCGAGGCCTCTCGCCGCCGCCGCATCAAGCAGCTGCCTCAGGGTAATTCCCGCCTGGAAGGTCATCTGATTGGTAGAGAGATCAACGCTCACCACCTTGTTTAGCCGTTCGGTGCTAATGACCAGTCCAGCGCCGGCGGGGCCGCCGGGGCAGGAGAGCTTGGGGATGCTGTGGGAGTATACGGTGACGACTTTCATGTGCTGCTTCTTTATCGACGCGTTGGAGACGGCGAGGAAAAGTTCACTCTCATTGGATGGGTACGCGACTGCGGCAACCCGGCAGATGCTCCGGTCGGGGAAGGCCCCGTAGGAATTCGAGACAGTGCAGTTTTTGTTGCCGGAGCTGCACTTCACCACCGACGCCGGTGGGGATGCCCTTGCCTCCCTACACAGAAGTAAGGTCGTCAAGAGGACGAGCAGTGCCGATCCCATGGATACCTCGGCAGCCTTCATCAGAAAGAGTGCCCCCTTTCGGATGGAGAGATCCGAGGTTGGCTTTACACACACAGATATTCGTGGCTGTCCTATCTTAAAGACTGAGGATTCCTTCTGCAGATATGGTGAGGGTTACCATCAATGAGATGTTATATAATTAAGATATAACTATGAGCTTTTGACACGCGACCGGCTAGTGGGAATGGATTCGAGATCACACTGGCCATGTTGAACAAGTATACTCGTATTACCTGTTATGAAGACGTTTTCAAGAGAGTTGACCGTCGCTTGCGTTATGTGCTGAAAAAAAAAAAAAATTACGTGGAAGATGAGTGGAAGAGATCGATTAATCAAATGGCGACGTTAGACCAAAAGCCTGGTCCCATTTGACTAGTCAATCCTTCGCACGTTCTGTTGACGATTAGCTAGAATACTATATTCTACGAGCCCTATTCAGACGACCAAAAGTTAGTTGGAACGAGGTCAAACCAATTTACGCGGAACCGTGAGCTATTAAAAAAAGTCCGTAAGTCTACCCAATCCGCGGGGGAAGGAGAGTCCCGGTATGGTTTCAAGAAGACGTGCCCGCAAGTATGGTTTCCAAGAAAGCCCCACGTCATCGCCACAATCGTGCTCTAAATGCACCTTGAGACCAAGAGTCTTCTTTGCCACCTAACGATTATCTGTTCAATATAACCTATCTTTTCAGATAATTGACTTCTGAGGTAGTACGTGTACAAACAAAAGTCTGGGGCTCACGTTGAGTTGGTGAATGTATTAATGGCTTTGGACGATGAGGGGTGATCCATTAGTCAGCCAGCTCAGGAAAGACATCGTCCAAGCATAGCAAGGCAGTGCTTGGGCCCCAGTATTTGGAGCTAGGCGATCTGTGACCGAGAAGACGGCGACTAGGCCCAGCGAGAGGCCACCAACGGCTAATGGTTAAGCAAAAACCTCTGATTAATTCATTAGGTCTCCTTCAGGACATGATGTCGACGATTAAGCGGTGGGGTTCATGAACAGCTGACCTACAAACCAACCGCCGCCCTCTCTCTGTCTCTCTCTGTCTCTCTCTCGCTCGCCATCTCCACCCGCCCCACCCCCCACCCCCCCAACCTTCCTCCTTGAAGGAAACAGGCAATTATCTCAGTATAGGCCTCATACTTGCGGATGCAGAGGGATCCTCCCACTTCGTTATCGTTTGTCGATAAATAGGGAAGGGAACCTGAATGACTGGGCGAGAGAAATAAAGGCGGCCATGTATAGAATAAACTAAGTTTTTTAAATGATTAGCTATGAAAATGAAAAGGAAAGCTGCATTATCCTAACATATGAATATACTAGAATGAATCCAAAAGCGTAGTGGACGAGGAAAAGGAAGAAGGAAGGAGATAGGGGAGAGGGAGAAACGAGTCTTGGACACGTTTGATCAACTACTAGGTATCCTTTCACTTTCATAGCTCGCAACATCAAAAGTTAAGGGAGCCGTACGAAGCGATAATGATTAGGCGGGAAGCTTGAGATTTGTCCCTCGTTGTTTTCACCTCGTTGTCTACGAGACAACACGGCTGTGCAGAGGCCTGCACGACTTGATAAGTGGTCCCTGAGCCAACTAAGCAAGACACTGACAGCCCCCTACTCCAGCAACGGGCCCGCAGACATATAATGCTGACTCAGGTGGAGGAACCCCTCCAACTACCGTGACCGCGGAAGACGACTGTAGCCATCTTCGTTCTCCCATGTGGACAGAAAAAAGTGAAACTACAGCTGGCCCTCCCGCCAACCCCCTGATGAGTTAGATTTTCTAGAGGTGTCGTTAGTCCTTATCTCCTCAATCAAAAATATTATGAGTTATGTTTTAATCTGATTCGCAAAATATTCGTAGATAGCAACGAGTCAAGTCATCTCCTCAGGGAACTTGAGGCATACTGTTTAATGCTTGTTCTAATGAAGGATGGAATGGGAAAGAAAACGAAGGGTCGTGGATTGGACGGAGAGAAGAAGGTTGAACGATGCTGGCCAGCGTAAGAACGGCAATCAACTATTCATATCTTCTACTATTTAATTCCTAATTAAAATCTAACTAGACTAAACTAAACGAAATCTGCTTCATCTCGAAACTAACCTGGTGTCACCGTTCCTTCTTCCTTACTTCTGCCAAGAAGAGGCATTCACTCGAAGCAGCGGGAGAGACCTCGTCCAGGCGAGATGAGGAGCGTTCCAAATGGATACACCTATATTCACACGATGTGGAGCTCGGAAAACCCTAAACCCCTCTAGGCTAGTTGAATCGCCGAAGGCTTCCTCCCTCTAAGCTGTTCGTAACATTAGTTTTCTAAAACATGTAGGGTGGTATTCCATCTCTCTCCTCTCTAGTTCGCCTCTCACGCGCCTCTCGTGCACGCGAGAAATTGCCAGAAGGTTCGGGTAGTTTCCTCCCTCGCACGGCCATGCTTCGTTGGATCGGTGGACTCTCTGCTCGTGAGCTCTCTCTTGGGCCATCAGATCTTTCTCCTACCCAAATGCTGCCTCCTCACTCTTGTGAGTGACGATTGAGCTGCTGTCTCACAGCCATTGATGAAGCGACTATGACCTGAGGCAAAAATTCCTAAAACACTAGAAAATGATTAGAAAAATCACAAAAGTGTATTCAATGTTTAAAATAATCTGGTTTAATCAGATAGTCACATGTTTATGAGGAAACTATTCTCACAAAATTCTAAGAAATATTTGACATATTACTTCATCTTGAAACATGTTAAAAATTATCTTTATTAACGTAAACAACACATTAATAATCTCATAGAGCTGTAAAATTAACTAACTTAAGGTGTATTCCAGCACATTATTCATGTGCTATCACCCTCCTATAGATCTAATTTTGCAGCTTAAACTTCCTAAACTCTGGATTTTCTTTACTTTAATGATTGCATAAAAATGAAAATATATGTAAATTAGATTTGTGCACTATGCGAAAAATGATATACATATACTTTTTGTAGATCACTTCGTTTGATAGAGTTTTAAGAAAAATCTATTATGACCCGTTGATCTACATGTTTGTGAGATTATATCGGATTTTAAATCGAAGATCAATAGGTGATAAGTCTTTATTATAATGAGTTAATAACTAGTAAATAATATAGTTTTAGCCTTAAATTATGATAAATATACTTATATTTATGTTAAAGTGTGAAAAGTGGTTTTTAGTTGATTAACGTGAATTTTTGACTAATTATATAAATTTCTACAAATTGATATGACTTTTATAATCTTATTTTTGAGATAAATGAAGAATATATATAGATATATATATAGCAAAATGAGGGAGACCTGCCGGCCAACCAGGCTTGCAAGTGAGTCGGAAGTGTAGTCGGGGGAAGCTGCGAGTAGGGGCTTGAGCGACTAAGACCGATAGAGACACGTGTGCGCCACTCCCCTTCTAGGTCACTGGTGATCAGCCGATTGTGAGGCAAAAAGTGGTCATACATGCAGAAAAAATGGATAGATTACTTGCAAATATAATATTATTGTATATACACCCAAAACTTTAGCGCACAAGTAATGTGGGACTAAATCTACGTCACGCATCAAATAATGAATCACAAGAGGCGATCGATGAGTGAGTTGTTGATGACTCCGCAAGATTTTAATACTTAAAATATCCTTTCTTTATAACACAGATATACTATGATGACGTCACTTTATAAAGACATTAAAGTACTTATTTCAATCTCTCTCATGCATGTAGGCAATCGGCGCAGGTTTGAATCTTCTTAGAGCCAAAACTTGTATTTTTATCTAATTATCGCGACTTTTCTGCAGATCATCAGTGAAGGATTAAGTCGCCAAAATCGTTAGATCATCAGTGAAAATCTCGTCAACGTAATTTGCGGAGCATTGTTATTAAAATTACTGAACAATTTGTAATAAAAGGATCGTAAATCCATCGAGTAAATCATCTTCGATTGATCGACGAATAAGTTGTGATCGAGAAGAGGATGTTTCGTCGAGAAATGAGTCACCACCTCTTGAGAGCGTACCGGATGCGATGAAGAGCCTCCTCTTATTGTGCAAACCTGAGGATGAAGTTCCCTGACATACGCCCCACCTCCATCTAGTTTCTTTTCGTCGGGTGACAACTGCTAGAGAGCCACAACATTGTCATTTTTCTACTCTGCCAAGTGACACCCACCAGAGATGATTCGACAACTTATTTCATTGATCTCTAGACTTCGCAAAGAGATCTAGAAATTACCCACGTCATCTTTGTCCAAGGCCGAGGCCTTGAAGTAGAGAAGATACACTATCTTAGTCCATAATGATGATGAAAAATAATATACCAATATAAGTATAAGAACATACAACAAGGGGTGACACATAGTAGGAGATGTTGTGCAGCAAGAAAATAGTGTGGTGGGAGGCGGTGTAGTAGGAGACAATACCACAAGGTACCGCGAGAGCAGGAGGGGCCATGGTAGCAAATGCTGCAATGGCACGGGGGCTGTGTTAATAGGGTAGGCACCGATGTGTTAGTTGTGTGTGGTGTAGTAGTAAATTTTGGTGGCCCAATTGATGGCAACATGCTATAGAGGATGACATGTAGAGAGAGAGAAGAGAGCACATAAAGGATGTGGCGGCAATGACATGATGGCGGCGGCGGCAATCGAAAAGAATCCTAAGGCTCTGATACCATATTGATGAGAAGGGTTAGACCCTAAGATTAGATTAACTCTAAACAAAGATATACATGTGTTTATATAGGTGAGATAAGAGAAAGAGATAATAGGCCCAAGTGGGCCACATAGAAGAGAATGTATGAACATATATTTCCAAAAACATTTAGTGTTAATCCATCCATAACCAAATGAGGGACTAGCAAGTACAACTCATTCCACTAGAACAATTGTTATTTAAAGAAGATGGATATTAATATCCACAATGAAAATAAATCACAAATGTGTTATAAACTATGGATGTATCCAAAATATATATTATGGAAAATACATGGAGATGCCAAAATTGTATACAAATGAAAAGGCATGAAAAAGTGATACCCCATGATTTATGTGGTTTAGAGAAATCTTCCTACATCTACAGAAAGAGCTAGAGGTATTTTTTTAGTGGAAAAACAAATGAAAAAAAAACTTGTAAGATATCTAAATCTCTTTCCTTGACCCAGTCTCTTCCTCTTTAAGTAGAAAAGAGAAAGAGATCAAAATGAAAGTATTAACCCTACCCTCTTCTTCACTCACCAAGTCTGGCTTGTCCAACATCCTCAATACCTCTCACAACTCTCATAATCACACACCTTTCTCCCATACCCATGCCCTTTAAATAGAGAAAGAAGAGAGAGAGAAATAAATGAGAGTCCATTAGAAGTCCCTCTAATTTTTTCTATCATTGAGAACAACCCAATTGGTTTTCCATGTCAATTAAAATAGATAACAACTCTGCCTCCAATATTGTAGCAGAGCATTTAAGCAAGTTACCATGCAAAAGAGCCACCAGCATCTCATCCATGTTGATAAGGTCAAGACCTTCTTCATTTGCAAAAGCATCTATGCCTATTAAAATGATAGATCATAACTCCTTAAAAAAAATGAAGAATTCAAAAAAGTGATGACCCTTAAAAGGCAAATTCATGACAAATTGATGATTTTTTTATGCACTTGATAGATACCAAAAGTTAAAGCAGACAAAATTTAATCAAGAAAGAAAACTCTCATTTTATAAATACAACTATACCTCTATGTTATGACTTTACCATGGAACATTGCTTAATAAAAAGGGTCACTTGAATTTATATATTATGTAAGGCTATTTGTAACTTTCATCTTTAATTTCTTATCATAATATGTTTTAAGACCACTTAATTATTGTGCTTACAAATGGCATGGTTTAGGGATATAAATCTATCATCTTTTGATTTCTTTGTGAGTACTTTGAAACTACTTGGAAAATTAGATTCGATACCCCTTCAACTTCATGAAAAGCAAACTTAACCTCTTGGAAAGAATCTTAATCCTTGATTTACCCACCCCTCTATTCCCATATCTCTCTCTCTCTACACTATATATATATATATATGGATGTCTATTTATGTATCAACTTACCTATGTAACCTAAAGTGATATATTTTTTTTATGTTTTTGACTAAATTTTTAATTTAAATATATTTCATCTAATCATTAAATGAAAAGGAGACAAAAATAGCATTAACTATAATGTTTAAATGGTTGAAGCTAAAACATTTTGTTAGCATAATTTATGAATAATTAAAATAAAAATATTTTATTAAATTATATCTTATTTATTATTTTCATTCACCTTACCAATTACATTGTTGTCAAAAAATATAACTATTTGAAATATATCTTACAGTAACATTGTTCCCTATTACTTGTTACTATATTTTATAATAATCAAAGCAAAGCAAAAGGAACATTCTTTCCTCATAAAAAAAATATGTCTTTGCCTAATGATCTCCCCTTTTTTTTGTTATCTACTCTTTTCTTTATATTCACATAATATAAATTAATTTTGTGCTGACGATTCAGGAAAGGCATGTAGAAAACACATTGGAGTGAGAATGTTTTAGGTTCAAGACTTATTCCACATTAAGATCAAAAGTTTCTCTAAACCCTCATTTTCTTTATTTTTTTGTGAACTATTAGAGTTACTAGCTAAGGGCACTAGTTGTTCTTGTCTTGTAGCTTTTAGGTTGCCAATGAGGAAGTGGCTAGTTCATAGTTGTGGAAAAGAACAAGGTTAATATGCTTTTATCCTTAATTCTTATGATGAATAATAGGAGGGGGAGTAAGGATCTTTTAGTTCTTTATCAATGGTTTGTATTCTCTTCTTCTCCACTCACTTTACAAGATTGTTTTTAAGGTTGATTTTCATATTAGAGGTTTCAGTTAAAAAATTAAAGTTTTTAATTTATTTGGACTCTAAAAAAGTCAAATTAGAGTGATTATATTGAATAAAAACTATGTAAATAGAGTTCTCTCAAGATATAACTCAAAAATTAAAAGATAAAGAAGAGCCTAAAACTAGAGGCCCAACTACTTTGGAATTGATACATAAAAAAGAGAATGTTAAAAGATGGCCCATAACTTAATTAGCCCCTCGTAAAATATGAAAATCCACCTTTTATTATTATAAAATATATTTTGATCCTTTTAAATGTCTATTTTGTATCATTTTAGAATTTATTTTGAATTTTTTTTGAGCCTATCATAGTCTTTTCTATGATCATATCCCCATGATCTGTTCAATATCTATTTTACTTTTCAAGAATGTCTTACTTTCTTTCTAGACCTATATAAAGACCCCTACTATAACTTAAAAGATAGAGTTGAAGTATTATGAGTTCTTATCTCTTATGAGGTTACCCCTCCCCCCCCTCTATACTTGTGAATTCAAGTATTCCTTATAATTCAAATATTTATTTTTTTATCTTATTGATTCAAGGATTAAAGTCTCTAATTATATGAATTCACAATCTGATTTCTTTTCTAAATATGTGCATTGTAGATTCAAGCTTGGATCTTGCTATCGTTCACATCAGTGATATATAATCTCACCTCTTAAGTAATGTATTAATATGCATTACATTGATAAGTGAATCTTCTTTTCACTATTTTTCATCTTAGAAAAAAAGGTGTTCCAGAACATCACTCTTAGATGAAACCTCATATGCATAATGGGGATCCCGATGTATGTGGCATTTGCAAGTTTGTATTTGTTAATGTGGATTGTCTGACCACAACAAGATATTAACTTTATATCTCTCCTACCTACTCCAAGACAAAGACACATTATCTATTAATTTGGTTGGCCATCAAGAGACATAAATTTAGAAGCTAGTTAAAGCTTTGGTAATCGTTTACTAAATTGAATTAATGAAACCAAATGACAATATACATGAAGACTAGAGTAAGTATTGTATCAAATCGTTATAAATCAAATTTTCATAATTTTGATATAAAATTTAATGTCCAAAAAAAATTCAGTAAATATGAATTCATCTAGATATTGGTTTTCCACAACCAAGATAGGTTAAGAATGCAATCTAATATTGTCTCTAAAAAAATTACAAACACTTTTGCTCATAATTAATTGTTAAAATAAATTAATTAAATATTTATTAAACATAATAAATTAAATATATTTTGGAAGTATGTCAAAAAATGATATGATTAACAATAAGAAGAGATTAAATTAATTTTAAGAGGTATTTCACATCACAAGTATTTTCAAAATTATTTTTTTATTCATCTACCTTATTTAAGATGTCATTCTTTGTTCCTAATTAGAACATCATTGTTACTCATTGCAATCCCATGAATAATTAACTCTATTCATTATCTTAATTCCTTCATTTATTTACGCTAACATAGATTCTTTTTAACATGACACAATATGAAAGGTCTATATTAATATTGAATTAGATTAAGTTGGCCCTTTGTTTATGATACTTTGTTTAAATTTCTGCATGTTCTAGATAATTTTCAAATGATTTTCTCATTTTAGTTAAAGTAAAAAAATCTCTTTTACAATGCATCAACACCATCATATGAAGCTCTAATTTATTCTCAACCTTGAAGGTCAAATAAAGACAGATATATTAACTATATCTATTATTTAATGATATTAATTGGTCACTATAGTAAATATTGATAGCGCTTAACCATTATTTATTTACACAAGAGATAAGATTTGCTGATGCCCTTGGTTTTAATATTAAAATTTGAAATGTTATTTATTAAATATTATGATGATGGCTTGTGCTAAATGTTCAATATTTCTAAAATTAGTCAACATGTGTGATGTTTAATGGTTTCATGATCTTATGACTAAATATTAATCCTTGACATTAATTAATTTTGGGTGTGTTACAACTAATCTTGAAATGCAGCATACTAGATTTCATAGAGCCATGAGATAATCTATGTCAACAAATCTATCAGTAAGTACAAAATGAGAAAATTGATAAAAATCCACAGAAATCTAATTCATCCCCCCTCTAATAGTGTTTCACCTAGCCCCATTTGAATTTACAAGCTTTTTTGTTTGACAAGCTTAAATAATTTATATTTAAGATTTTGTACCATCTATTTTTACTTCTACATAACCTAATTCAACCTTTTTTTAAAAATAAATAATTAAATGGGACATGAATCAAACTTTTACGATTTGAGGAATTCATGCAGCAATAACTGAGGCACAATACCACTCTTCACAATTGTTATTAAGCAGTACTAAACCCCACTACTTAGATAGATATTGATGGCAAACTTGTATTAATCTGCTCCAAGCATTATAAAATAAAAGGCTTAAGACAAACATTGTAGAGAAGACCCAAAAAGTTTCTAGTACGTATTCATTCCAACTAGTAGCTCCATTGCATGTTCACGAGGACCGACTTAAGAAAAATTATGAACTTCTCACGAATGTTTCGAGAGATGCTCTTTTGGTGAGATCTTATCTACCCCCAATCATCATGAATTTTGTACTTTTTTTACCCTCTTTAATTTGTATTTAATTAGCTCCGGAGTCAAATCTAATAGTTACAAGTCAGAGCCTCCCCCCACAATCAGCTAGAGATTCATTGGAAAATTATGAGGGCCATGATGAAAAACACACCGCTAGCAAGGTCTAGAAGTTGACCTTAGCAATTTTGGCAAAGAAAATGAGCGGCACCCGCTACTTTGTCCGCCGTTGACGTCGAGAGAGTCTCCCCTATACCATGGTTCCCCCAGTAGTCAACGTACGCTTCTTTTCTTTCGTATTTATCAGACTATGCATTCTTGCTCTCGATATACAATTATAGCAGCGTTCCATCTGGGCTCACTTTGACTTTGATCGAAAGTCCACCTTTCGGCACCCCGAAGATCCGGAGCACCGATTGGAGACCGTTCTTGAAGCCATTCTTTGATCTTGAGGGCTTCAAGAACCTCTCTGGGCGGCGCGTGCCCTGGGCTGGTCAATTTCCATCTTCCTGCGATTCTTGTGTTCCGTTGACTCCTTCCTCATTTGCGTGACACATCGTCTTCGGGTCTGTATATAACCCAAGGTTGTCGGCTTTTTCTTCAGGGATTGCAAATTTTTCTATGCTTATTCTCTCTCTCTCTCTCTCTCTCTCTAAACTGCCCATACGCTGCCTTTACTGCATCGGTACGCACGATTGATTTAAGCAAGCTCAACATTGTAGAGAGAGAGAGAGAGAGAGAGAGAGCGGGAACAGCCCCAACGGATACTTCTCAAAGCCGACTACTCATCTGCGGCCCAGGGCGAAGACCCTCTTCAATCCCCGTCGGAGGCTCCCCTGTCGCTGGAGAGGGAGATGATGAGGAAGACGCAGAGCGGCACCACCACGTAGGCCGCAGCCTTCAGCACCTCCTCCGTCTCCCTCGACACGGCCCCGATCCGCGACCAGTCCCCACTGTACCTGACCACCTCCCCGGAGACAGTAAACCGTGAGGGAGCCAGAAGAATGGAACCCAATACGACGTAGAGATAGAGAGAGAGAGCTGGGGGATTACCCGGCATCGACGAAGCCTAGAGCGAAGACGGTGACGGAGGCTCTGGCGAGGAGGGATTTGGATGGTACCAAGCGGGAGATGAAGTTCTTCGCCGGCGGCGCCGCCTCGGGGAGGTCCGGCTTCTTCGCCGACGGCGGAAGCCTCCGGCGGCGAGGACGGCGGGCTCGGAGATGGGCAGAAGGGATGGCACACGTGCCAGCGATGGCGAGCATCGTCCCCTCCCGAACGTGTGGAACCCCAAGAGGAAACCCAACCCTGCCACGTCCACCCTATCTATACAGGCTGTAATTTCATCCACTATAATCCCCATAATTTCTTACACTTTATTAAAACGAGCAAACCCCTTTTTATTAGTTATATACGTTTTTTACAAGGCTATATACACAAGTTATTCATTCCCTTCCCCGCTCCTCCGGTTGGCTACAATTTATGTTCCATCCTTGAATATTTCCGGTATTGTAATATCAACCGATAAAAATAATATTTTACCCATACCCTTTACAAATTTATTTATCTACACTTTTACTTAATCCCTCTAAGAACTTACGACTGAAAAATTACACCGCCAAGTATCGTATTTTCATTAATACCCTTTTCTAACAGGCCCCGAAGGAGCCCTACATGATCTGACATACAATGGCCATTCCTTCTTCAGCATCTGATAAAACCCTACAAAAACCGGCGATTTTAGGGTAAGAATGCGACCGCGTTGACCCAAAAAGCATCCACAAATTATCCGAAAAATCTCTGAGAAATATAGTCAAATGATAAAAACATCAGCTATATACAAACCATGGTTGCAGTCAGGATAGATGCAGCAGCTTGAACTCTCATATGTTCATCAAGGACTGAATCTGAAGGAAGAAGAACCCTAAAATGTATAGTAAGAGCCCAAAATATGCGAAGATCACAGCCCAAAGGAGTCCTCGCCCGGCATGAAGAACTCAAACCTGACGTCGACCAAGCCAGATTCATCCCCAGTGTCCATGTACTCCACATTTGTGATTCCTCTGTATTCGTCGTCGTCACCGTACCCGGGTTTGACCCGGCGCACGGGGATGGTCACAGAGCAGACAGTGCCGAGGTCAAGATCGGTCGAAACGCTGAGCTGGATCTTGTCTTGAGAATCGATCTCAATAAAGTCTGATAAGGCATCAGTGATCTTGCTCAGGATCTTCTGCTTGGCTTCGTCGCTGACTGCGCATCGGTCCGAGAAGAGAATCATCTTCAGCCGCTGCTTCGCAATGTTTGCATTGGAGCTGCTCCTCGCCATAGCAGTGGGAAACAGGATCCGCCAGGCCAAGTGCAGCCGCTCGAAGAAATTCATGGCCACGGCGTTAAGGATGAAGCCCTCGGTCTCTTGCTTAGCAGTTGCCGTGTGAAACTGGTTTCTTCGCCCAATCACGGAGCAGCGGCATCTGGTTCTCATGAAGGGGATGTGGGACGCCCTGCCGCTGCCAAATCTCACCTGCATTGTACATGGGAGAAGTAGATTTTTGAGCTAAATCGATGAAGATGACCGTTGAAGTCTGGAGCAATGAAGAAGATTTTCTGCTGCCACCTTCTAAGAACAGAGAGGAATGCAGATGAAAGGATAGGTGCCATGGACAATTAGCAGAGGAGAATCAAGCTGCATGGTTCACAATGTGGGGGGCTATTTATCAGACATCCCCTTGTAAGAGTATCAGCCATTATAATTTCCATAAAATCGAATATTCACGTTCATTTTTCACAATTCCACAGCCTACATTAAAAAATATATAAATTTTAACTGGAAAGATGTTTCCATGAGAGCCAAACCAGCCCAGATACCATTCATGTTCACATCAATTTCTCTCTCCAAGCAAACACCAAGCAAATCCTCTGGACTACCGAGCATGAGAAAAAAAGGGTACCACAAGATTCGCAGTGAAATATTGTCAGAGTATAACGTTCACCATGTTCATACTCCTCCTCCTACCACTCTTCCACTGGATCTACATTATCCGACACTGGTAGAAGACATGCACCAGGTGAGTAATCATCTACGGGAGAATTTAGGAATCAGCCCGATCCAATCTACTTTACTTCTCCCGGAAATGACAAAATTCGTGATCGAGTAGAAGAAGACTTTAAAAATTTTCAGAAGAACATTCCCTAGAACGCAGTCGATGATTTCTCACCTTAGAAAACTAACCAACTGAGCGGATAAGAGAATCGACCGATAAAATTTTCAAGCATCGGAGGAATGCGGCCGAACTGACAACCTCATCGTAAAAGGAAATGGCGGCGGCGGGGGGGAGGAGAAAATGAAATGGCCTCTATCTTCTACCTAGAAGACCGAACACGACCTCCCGCATCACAGGGAAAGGATATAGCGAGGAGAAGGAAGACAGATCGGTAGAGAAACTTACCTTGGAGCAAGATGAGGGCAGATGGAACGCCGACCGAGAAGGAGACCTGAGATGAGATGCGAACGGCGGCAGGAGTAGGAGCTGAAGCTTCGGGTCCCCGGAGACGGCCATCTTCACCTCCCCTCTCACTCTCACTCTCTCTTCCCCACCTCCTTCACCTTCCCTTCGGTGAAGAACCCCAGAAACCTTCCTGCAATATACTCGTACGACTGAAACCCTTCCGTGACCCGCTCGGTGGACGGTTATAGAGATTTCCCCTACCCCGCGGGTTATCATAGTCTTGCATAATAGTGGCCTGGTGTCCACCGAGGGAGGCCCAATTACTCAAGTTTTGGGCCTCATTTTCAAACATGGACGGTCATGGGACGATGGTTCGGATACAGTGAACGTACCTATTTTAGTAATTAAATAATTTATAGGGGTTAAAAATAAAAACAATTTATTTTTATGCTGTTTTTGAAACCGTCGTGGCCTGGTTCGTGCTGCGATGGCAGAGGGGCGACGAGAACGACCTCCTCGGGAGCCGGTTACCGCGGTCTGCGCGGGAGACGGAGACAAGAGGACTGGAAGGATGAGCACCTTCGTAAACATGCCATCAGTAAGGGCGAGAATGGCCATGGATCTAGTGATTCGGTGATGATGATGATGATGGGAGATCGAGGAGAGATCCGGCTTCGTTCTACAGCCTCAACAGCATGGATGAACCAGCTAGGAACGATTAATTCTGTCCAGGGAGCGTTGCGGAAGAATTGATCATACAGAAATGGATGGATCGCATAGTTCTATTCATAGGATAAGCAAAGGCTGTAGAAGACGGCAACATTCGTCAATGTAGCCGATTCTTCCTCTACTGGCTACCTGATGGATTCTACCTTAACTTTTTAGGTAAAAGGGAAGGCTGAGACCCCGGAGTGATCAAACCGATGCGGCTATAGCCGTCGCCGCGGCGGCGGCCAAAGACCAGAACGAGGAAAGGACAGTGGACTCCGACGTTGAAGTCGGGGGAGAGGCCGGGGCTGGCGGGGGAAGGGGCTCGACGAGGATGGAGAACTTCATCCCGCCGTAGCAGTAGCCGCGGCTGCAGATGAAGTAGTATCGGCCGGTGTGGTTGAGCTGCATGGCGAAGCTGTGTCCGCGGGACCAGTTGAGGACCGGATCGCCCGCCAGGCACTGGTTGTACGCCGACTCGTTCCTCACCTGCACCACGTCGTACATCCCCTTCTGGAAGTAGAAAACTGCTCACCCCAGCGAAATCAATCGAAGAACAGCAGGTGAGATCCCGTTGAAAGCTTCGAGATTAAGATGGGAAATGATAACGGAGGATCGGAGGCTTACCGAGCCAGTCCTGAATATAGAAGTGGCTGCGGGTTGTCCACTCCGAGTAGTTGACGCCATCGCGCCACTGCTGCTTGTCTCCCACGACATGAAGACCGGCGGAAGCGAGTCCTGATAGGAAGCACAGGAAGAGGACCGGTGGTAGCAGCAGCACCGCCGCCTTTCTCCCCCCGCCGCTTCCCCCTAGGGCCCATCGCTGCGCCATTTCTCTCTCTTCTGCTCTCTACCTCCCCTCACTAGCAATGCTCTACTATTTATAGAGGGCGTAGCATGGAAAGTCTTCACCACGGCCCCCTCTCTTCCATGAATGGAATTTTTCATAAAAGCCCATGTCATACTTAAATTCCCTTCAATACCACCCCCGTTCATGCTGTCCTTCCTCTTTTGGAAAATTAGTTAATTACGACGATTTCGCACATGATATATAGCATTATCCAATTTACAATATTTCGAAATTAGTACATTCATGCTGGTCCGGGCCGGGCCGGCCTCAGGTTCAAGGAAAAGCCCGAAAACCTCTCCCCAAGGAAGACTTAAGATTACTCGAGCATAGGTCCGTTCCCATTTCGGGCCAGACTCTGAGATCACTCAAGCTCGGATAAACTAACACACCCCGGGCTCAAAACTTCAAACCGCCGGCAAACCTAAAATCCCATACTAAAATAAGTAAACAAAAGAAAAAAGCTAGAGAGAGAGAGAGAGACCACATATATCTTCATCAGCAACAGAGTCATGAATAATAATCAAGTACACCATGACAGAGGAGGAAAATAGGAGGAAGAAGAAGAAGAAGAAGAAGATGGGAAGAAAGGAGCAATTTATAGTCAACCCATCACCTCAGAATTCGTCAACGTTGACCGCTTCCCTCGGTGTGTCGTAGGCGTCCTTGGGTCTGAGCTTCTTCACGCCGGCGGTGAAGCAGACCTTGTCGGAGCGGAAGCCCTCGACGTGGACCTGGGTGACCTTGACCCAGACGAGGACCTTGGTCTTCATCCCTTCCACGCCGGAGAGCTTCCCCCTGGTCAACGTCCCCTTCACACGGCCGGCGTACCTTATGACGGATCCGTCCTTGAAGCTGACCTCGCAGGCGGCGGCGGGCATGTGCACCACCAGCTTCCCCCTCGAAGCGTCGAACTCGTAGCAGGTGACGTTCCGGGGGAAGAGCCCCGCCGGCAAGCCGTGCTCCCGCAGCAGCTCCGGCAGGGACTTCCGAGGCTTCCCTGGAGATCGAAGACGGAAGATGACAGATGAAAACTGGTGAGCTCCTCCCCCTGAACGTCATAATTTCCAAATAAAGAAAGCAGATATATATACATATATATACATATATTCGTTGTGAGACTCAAATCGTTCGCCCTCGTTGGGCCCAGATAATCTCGGACTGTAAGAGCTTCCTCAAATCATGAACATATACAGATCATGATTTTCACGGAGAAACTCTGAAAAGAGGCCATTGAAGGCCGAAAGAAGAAAACTGATTCTGGTATCGATTCAACTTCCTATTTATGGTAGAATTATTATGGATAGGGAACCAAACCCACAGAACAGAGCTGCAAGATTATCAAACGGTTCGAACCTTTTAACTTGTCAAAGACCCATTTCGCCTTCTCTTCGACAGTGCCCGAGAAACGCTGCCAGTAGTAGCCATTACATCAATAAATTTAAATAAAAATAAATAAATTAAATAGGAGATTAAAATCCCGAAGAATAATTTAGGTTCAAAACCATGAGGGAATAACATCAGTCGAGGTTCATTTGCATATTCGAGACAACCCTTCAATAGCATGACCCCACCAAGTGAAATTAATAAAATAATAATAATTTTTAAGAAATTTTATAGCCTGATTGAAGGGGGAAAAAAAAAAACGATACAGCTTGCATTCAGAACTTAAAGATGATTGACTAGAAGAATGCTTGAGCTTCAAAACACTACACATAAAAGACCTTGTAATAAATCAGACAGAGAGACATCATAAGCCACCTAAGAAGAGTACTGTAGTCAGATAGCTCTACAATAATTGTTGATGCCCAGTATTTCCCTTGTCCAAACACACCTATGGATTCTTCAGGCAGCACCAATTCCACAGCAGGGAGCAGAACTATTCACTCCTTTTCCACCTTGGCTGACAGATGTCCAGGAAAAACGCCAAGGGACATGGAGAGACGCCCCCGATTATACCAACCCTACACTGGTTCAGTGTGTGGCATTGACTTCCCAAGGTAAACATGGCTGATAAGAACAACACCAGACGCATCTTTATTATACTTATTTGAGGAAAACAAAATTAAAGTGATTTTGTACTCGGAATTTCCCATAAAATGTGTAGACCAAATCAATATTTGTTTTAGATTCCAAGTGGCCATTGAAGCCAAAAAAAGATGAACAACTAATGAATGACAATTCCTCAAAATGCAGCATGATATTTCCATAAAAGCGAGTGGGTTTCAAGCTTCTACAGTTCATTTCCTACAGTAGCCTTGTATCCTTAGCAGGCTTCTACCTACCGCTATTGTAGTCTGCTAATCCACACCACCCATCAAGGATTATAAAATTATCCATAGTGGAGATCATTTTCACAGGAAGCGTAAACAGAAATTTACATCTGAGATTAAAGCTCATGCTATCAAACTGAATAGCTGATATTTTCAGGAGAGACAATTTTGCCAAGAACAGCTCTCCGCCACCACGTGATTTAAGAAATTAGAGTTGTTTAATATTTTCCACAACCTTCAAAGCAATAGTTCGGTGTAGCTTCGCCATAGATTAACAACAGAAATGTCCCATCAGACTCAGGTCAGATACATCCACATTACGAACGCCAAAGCGCTGATCAGAGAGTGATCAGAGATGTCGCCATTTTAAAGCTTATCAATCCGCGTATGCATTTCTCATTGGCGTTCTTGCTGGCCCTACATTCCCCCTGAAGAGCAAACCAGATTGGCCGATAGAAATCCACGAGGACGAAAACATTTGTGGATCTGAGTCAGGACCCCTCATAACTTAAAAGCAACGAAAATATGAACAGAGAAAGCACAATCGGAGGGAAGGGACAGAGAGAGAGAGAGAGAGAAGCGGGGAACAAAGCCGAAGACGAATCACTCACGGAGAGGTCATCGCCGATGGAAGAGATCTCCTCTTTGGCCTTCTTGGCGATCCAAAAGCTCCCCACCTTTGTTAGCGCCTTCTCCATTTCACCCCGCACCCCTCCCCACCACTTCCAAGAGCTGCAGAGCGAGCGAGAGAGAGAGACAGGCGCTAGGACCAAGAAAGAGGCTTCTGTTCCCTCCACCAGCCGAGCAGTGACCCGGTATGGTGCCCTTGCGGAACATTCAATATCTTGGGCCTTACCTAATCAGGACGAGCTGGACCGTCAGATTGCCATCACAGTATCTTTCTTTCTGACATGATAAATCATGATGAGCTCGTGATGAGCCCACAAAAGGGTCACAGTACTAGCCCTATGTGTCTCGCTCTCTCCTTCTCCTCCCTCCCGCATATTTTTATGTTATTTAATTAAATACGCTTTTATTTAGTTAAGAGAAGAGTCCGACCCCAATCGTGACAGGTGGCGAGCTCTCAGGCACAGCTTCCGGGCACCTCCTTTTTGGGAGGCCTGCTGCCGACCACCCGCAGACGGACCGGGTGAATGAATGCCTATTCTCACTTCGGTCACCGCCAACTGGCAGGTCGTTGGAGATCCGCCGTCGCCAGCTCCAACACGACAGCGCCGGCCCACCAAACTGTTCTTCCTTGGCGAACTCCCGACAGTTTGTTTTTTCATTATTATGATTCGCGGATCAATAAATCTGTGGAATTAATGCCCATTCGCACGTGTGTGTACTTCGTATGACGTACGGCACGTGTGAGGTTGATTCCACTAACCTCTCTTTTCCCGCCATCTCCACCGTCATCACGATCTTCAGAGTCATGGCGGCGGCGACCGGAAGAGGATGAACTAGAGAGCCACTGCCGGCGGCCGCCGATTTCGCCCACTTCCGGCGGCGATCGGCTTGCCTCAGATTTCCTCTATCCACTGCTCACTGTCGTAGTCCTCCATCAACGTACGCAGTGGAGTCTCCGCAGATGCTGAGGTACGTCGTGATGAGCATGAAGCCAATGAGATGAATCTCGATCGAGGTCAATTGAGGAGTCTTATTCAGGTTTCTTCTCTTTAGTCGTAACCGTAGTGAGTTTGGCCTCGATCCAGTAGATGCTCGTCGTCCTCCATGCAGACGTGGTGGAGGACGGATTCCCTCTCCGGCGCATGAGCCGCGAGCTTCAGCAACACGCCGAGCTCCTTCGATGTGGCATAGATCTCCTCCGATCGCGGATGAGACCGGTCTCCGGCAACAAATTCCCAAACCGATCTGTCGATCTCGATCGAGCTCGAACCGGGAGTCTTCCCAATGTAGCTTGCTTTCATCCTAAGCCTGACACGTTCGACCTCGCTCCAACAGCCTCTGGCTGCCAACATGTTGGAGAGGAGCACGTGGTTCCCAGCATTCCATGGCTCCAGTTCGAGAAGATGAACTAGAGCATCCTCGGCGAGATCTAATCGACCGTGTCTGCGACAGGCGCTGAGGAGAGCACCCCAGACGCCGGCATCGGGGGCGACGGGCATCATCTTGATTAGTCCTCGAGCCTCTGCTAGGTATCCCCCGCGGCCAAGGATGTCGATCATGCAGCCATAATGCTCGACCTAAGAATTCAAACGGTGGCATCCTCAGCAGCGGCTTGAACGAGAACCAGATCGATGCCGATGGCGACGGGAGAGAGCATCGAAATTACCTTAGGCACAATTCCATGCTCCTTCTCCATTATATTGAAATACGATCGCCCTTCCTCCGCCAGCCCAGCATGAGCACAAGCAGAGAGAAGGCCAACAAAGGTTATCTCGTCGGGACACACTCCTCCTCGCTCCATCTCGCCGAATAGGCGGATTGCTTCCTCGCCATGGCCGTGCAGGGCCAGCCCACCAATCATGCAGTTCCAGGAGACGACGCTCCTATCTCTCATTGCATCAAACAACTTCCGAGCATTCCCCAGACTCCCCCCTTTGGCGTACATGTCTATCAGGGAATTCGACAGCTTGAGATCCATACCAATGGAGCTTATATCTATGTAGTGGTGGATCCACTTCCCAACGTCAAGGGCCCCCGCCTGAGCACAAGCGGAGAGGACGCCAACGAGAGTTGCCTCGCTGGGACGCCACCCTTGGAGCTGCATCCTCCTGAAGAGTTCCAGCGCCTCAAGAGCACGGCCATTCTGGGCATAACCAGTGATCACCGTGTTCCAGCTCACCGCGTTCCTCTCCGGCATCTTCTCGAAGAGCTCCCTCCCCTTCGCCACCTCCTGTCTGCGGAAGAAGCAGGCCACCATGCTGTTCCAGGTGACCACGTCCCTATCCGACCTTCCGTCGAACAACTTGACTGCACTCTCCAGGCTTCCGTTCTTGGAATACATGTCGATGAGGGAGCTGTGGACGTGCAGGTCGCCTTTGACCCCCGTTCGGAGGATCTCGCCGTGTACAGCGCCGCCGGCGAGGGGCCAGCCAGGGAGAGCACCGCAGGCCTTGAGTAGCGAGGGGAAGGTGAAGCGGTCGGGCTTGATCCAGGCCCTCTTCATCAGGACGAACGCTGCTAGGGTTTCCTCCGGTAGGGCGCCGCCGCCGGAAAGAACCCGGAGGAAGGCGTTCCATACGCAGATGCTCGGGAGGGATACTTGCCGGAAGAGGAGGCGCGCGTGGTTCAAGTCGGCGGAGGGAGGAGAGGAGCGGCGCCGGCAGCAGAGAGCGAGGAGCCTAGCGGCGATGAGGTGGTGCTGGTGCAGGCCGAGGGCGAAGACCCTCGCCTCGATCTGCAACAGGTACCTGGAAGCGGCGGGGGTGGAGACGACGGAGAGGAGCTCTTCTTCTGCGCTACACTGTGGACCAAACGAGCGACGAGGTATGTACCCGTTGACCACCATTTTTACTCGCTCTACTGATTAAGCGGTTTATTTATTTCCTTCAAATAAATCTGAATTCAATTGAAAGACACAAGTAACCCCTCTGTTTGTCGGGAATTTGGGTCCAATATCTCTGTAGAATTAGTGGAATAGAGACTAGGCAAGGGCCTCATATGCTGGGCAGCGATTATTGGAAAGAAAAAGTAAAGAAACAAGGATGTCGAGCCTGGTTCATTCATTACGTGAGAACTAGTCTTCATAATCAAGCTAATGCTGTGAGGGGAAGTGGAGTGTTTTGAATCCAAAAGGTACATATCTTGGTCTTAGAAACCGAGTCTTAAATTCACAATAATTGACTAGAGATACCCATTGAGTCCATAATAATTGACTAAAGATACCATTAAAACCACATGAATTGACTGAAAATACCGTTGAATCCCTAAATCAAATAGTTGAGTGCATGAGAAAATAGAGAGAGATAATCAAAGAAAGGTAAACTATTACCCTCAAATTTTTAGGATGCTTCTAAAGGTTGGATTAGTTATGGTATTGACTTGAAACCAGTTAGAAGCATTATAAAGCACATTTAAAACATACTGAAGGTGAAAAAATCAACAGCACTAATTACTTTCATGTCTATCGCACATTTTATTACTGGACTAAGATGATTATGAACTATCTCGTCTTATGATCATGTTTAAAGTCTCCAAAACACTTGGTTCAAGAAAAAATCGCCCTTCTGTTTCTCATAAGTGATGTATCATATCAGAAGCATTTAAAAAAAATAAATCTGCACTTTTATTTTTTTTAAAAATGCCATTTTTATTTACATAGTAGTAGATCATGCAATGTTCTAGGTATATGCCAGTATGATGAGATATTGTCTAGGTTCCTTTAGATTTGTTCCTCCTTAAATGTCTTGGCCACTTTCTTTTCGCCTCTTCCCCCTACTTTTTGTTTGATTATTTTGTGTTGGCTTTTCCACTGCCTCTCTCTCTCTCTCTCTCCCCGGTCGTACAAGTGAGTGGCTCCGTCCCCTGTCTCCTTAGTCCTCCCTTTTTTCAAAGCGAACCCTCGACTTCAATCTCCGGCGGATCGCGGGGCAGGGTTTCGGCGGCGGAGCCATGGGCTGCGCGCAGTCCAAGGTCGACGGCGAGGAGGCGGTGACCCGCTGCAAGGAGCGGAAGATGTTTATGAAGGAGGCGGTGGCCGCTCGCAACGCCTTCGCGTCGGCGCACTCCGCCTATGCTGTCGCCCTCAGGAACACCGGCTCCGCCCTCAGCGACTACGGTGAGATGGAGGCCCAGGACGTCCTCTGTCTCGCTTCCTCAGCCACCGAAGTGGCTTCTTCCTCGTCATCCTCCTCGATGCCCCCCGGCAAGCCGGCTATAGACGATACGCTCCCTCCGCCTCCTCCTCCGCCGCCGGAATTCTCGTCTCCTCTGCAGCGCTCCGCCAGCATGCCTGATCTCCCCCCCCCCAAGGTAAGGAGGAGGACCGCCGCCGATCAGCCATTCCCTGCGGATGCTTCCATCCGCGAGGAGGACGGCCACGAGCTGGAGGACGAAGACCGCCGCGATTTGGGGGTCCCGCAGAGCTCCACCCCTGCGCCGCTGGCGCCGCAGTCTCAATCCAGCCGAACCGCGGTGCCGCTGGCGGAGAGCTCCCCCAGCTCGTGGGATTACTTCTTCGGCACGGACGACAGCGTCCACAGACCGCCGCTGCCCCCCGACACCGAAGAGATCCGACCGGAGAAGGACGACCAGGGGCAAGGAGTCGATAAGCATAAAAGGGCAGCCTCTGCTTCTGCAGCTGTCGGTGCTGATGCCGTCGGCGCTGGTGATGCACCACCCCCATCGGTTAACCCAGAGAAAATGATGACGGAGCCTCCCTTGCCTTCCAAGCAGGTGAGGAGGCAAAAGGGCGTAGCCGATCCCAAGAGATCGAAAATGGCGGCGGCCACCACCCCGACCGTCTCTTTTCTGCAGATCCTAAACAGCCTCGATGATCACTTCCTTAAGGCACACGACAGTGCCCAAAATGTGTCCAATATGCTGGAAGCGAAGCGGCTGCACTATCACTCCAACTTCGCTGATAACCGTGGTACGCATAATCCTTCTGCTTATTTTCTGGGTAACCCTATATAAATCTTCACATAAACCCTCTCGGGTGCTGTCTCGATCCATAAGGTGCATTTGTGCCATCTACCTGATCACAGTTCTCCTCAGAACATGTGGTTTGGCTAGAAATAAAAACTGGTTTTTTATTTTGTTCTGAAGAATAACCTGCCCTCATGTTTTTAGCATGTTTTGGGGCACACTTCTATTGCCACCACCATGCGTGGCTAGAAGACGTTAGGGTTCTTCCACAAAGGGAAATGATGTGTACTGTGTGTGTTCTAACATGTAGATATAGATGTATCCAAACCTGCATTCGGACATCTTCGTGCGTAGCTCACTGTTTCTAAACTTTTATGACTCCATACTTTGTTCCTATGGTTGACCTTGACATTTTTTGTTGACTATTTTCAGGTCACATCAATCATTCTGCGAGAGTTATGCGGGCAATCACGTGGAATAGGTCATTTAAAGGTTTGGGTGGTGATGAGGGTGGAGATGATTTTGATATGGATAGCTGGGAAACCCACGCAACTATATTGGATAAATTGCTGGCGTGGGAAAAGAAACTTTGTGATGAAGTCAAGGTGCTCGGAAATTTACTCAATTTATTTCTCACCTATTTTATGGCTCAGATCATTAGCAATTCAGATGCGTAGGCTGAATGAATTTCTTGTCATGTGAGAAAAACACGATGTGGTTTTTGGTTTGGCCAGCTTGGACCACCTCACTCTTTGAAAATTGCAGACATTAATAATTTATATCTAGAAATTATTGTCTGCTGCTTGATTTTGGCTGATGCTTATCCCTATTATTTCCGTCCTCACATTTTTTTTTTCTTAAGTGCTCTACATATGATGCGATACTCTTCCCCAAAAGTTTCTAGTTCCTCGATACAGCACTCCACATTCATTGCATTCATTATTTTGGATCACTGTGAACGGTCGGGTGTCTCGATATGATGATGCTAAAATGAATCAGGCTTAATACGCTGGAAATCTATACATGAAAAGGAGTCCAAACTCGCGTTGCATGCGCTTTTGTTTGTGGTTTCCTCCGTGTTCCTGCTCTCTGAATACCGTGGGGTTCATAGTTCGCTTACTTTCTTGTCCCATGCAGATTTAACCTCTATCTAGTTGTTCAATGTTGTATTTCAGGTAAAATCTGGGCATATGACCGAGTATAATCGATGTCATGCCAAGTTTTCTACCATAATCAGACCATTTTGCCTCTGAAGCTGTTGATTTTCTTTCTGCTGCCAAAGTATCTTTTAGGCTATTGATTCGCTGACTTTTTGATCATGATCGAATAGCCTTGCCCTCGAAGTGGTGGATTTTGTTTCTGCTGTCATCTTATCATTGATTAAGCTACGCGTTATTGGTGGCGAGCAGGCGAGTGAACGCATGAAGCTTGAGTACCAGAGGAAGGTTGCCAAGCTTAATAAGCAGAAGAAGCACGGTGCCAGTTCTGAGGCATTGGCGGCCACAAAAGCAGAAGTGAGCCACCTCCACACCCGGTACATCGTCGACATGCAGTCAATGGACTCGACGGTCTCGGAAATCCAGCGTCTGCGAGATGTTCAACTGTACGAGAAGCTCACCATGCTTGTGCGCGGGTATAGTCTTTAATAGACGTAAAAGCTCTAAAGTTCTAGAGATCTTGATCATATTCTTGAACTGCATGATGAATCTTAGGTTATATAAGTTCATTCTATTGCTCTGATCCTTTGTGCAACTTAACATTACTAAGATTCATAGTACCTTTTTTCCCCCTTTTTTTGTTATTGTTAGTAGTTAGTCAACCCTGATTTATTCAAATGGAAAACACGGTCAGAGTGAGTGCAAAGTAGAAGTCCTCTTATGTGCATTTTTTTTTTTTGGTTGCTTGAATCAGCAAAGTCCAACAACCTCTGATACAGAGCTGACCAGTCCTGGCCTTGCAGAACCCCCCATTCATAGCCGAGGCTGAATCAGCGTCAACTTTAGCTCTAGCTTCACACTTTTGACCTGGCTGAAATCGTCAGAGTCGTCCTCTCCCTGCAAGAGCTAACCAGGCACACATAGAGCTCGTGCAGGTGATTGAAAGGTTAAATGTCTCTATTCTGGAAATATGTGAGGTTCTAGAGAGAGAAGGGGATATTACAGAGCACTCGAGAGAACCAGTCTGATGAGGTGTTTATCCCACACACACAGACCTGCGGATTTGCATGATTATCAGGTGCAACAGAGCCACAGCGAGAGAGAGAGAGAGAGAGTAATATACTGGGCTTGTTTGCGTTGACTTGTTGGTGGCGCTGTTTGAATAGCTGAGGGAGGAATCGACGGACTGACCGAGGTGTGTGGTGGCAGGATGGCGGAGATGTGGGAGGCGATGTTCCACCAGCACCAGAGCCAGGAGCAGCTGGTGCAGGACATCAGGGGCGTGGACGTGTCGAACGCCGTGAAGGAGACGACCGAGCAGCTGCGTGGGCGGACAAGCCAGCTCTGCGAGGTGGCGAACCGGTGGAGCAAGCACTTCGAGGACCTCATCAGCAATAAGAAGAAGTACGTGAAGGCCCTGAACGACTGGCTTCGCCTCAACCTAATCCCCATCGAGAGCAGCCTCACGGAGAAGGTCTCCTCGCCGACCAGCACACCGCGACCGCCGATCCAGATGTTCCTCTACGCCTGGAACGACCAGCTGGCGAAGATCCCCGACGAGCGGGCCAAGACGGCCATCAGCAGCTTCTCAGAGGTGGTGACCGCCATTCTTGTGCAGCAGGACGAGGAGCTCAAGCAGAAGGACAAGTGCGAGGACCTCCGGAAGGATTTCATCAAGAAGAAGCAGGCCTTTGAGGATTGGCACCAGAGTTACATAACAAAAAGACAGCAGCAGCAGCAGCAGCCGCGGCCGGTGGTGGCGGCGGACGCGGAGGAGGAGATGGACCCAGAGAGGGCGGAGGACGCCCCCTACAGGGAAGTGGCGGAGCGGCAATTACCCGTGGATACGGCGAAGAAGAAGCTGGAGGACGAGCTTGAGACCCACCGCATGCTCTGCAAGCAGGCCAGGGAGAAGTCCGTCCACAGCCTGAAGATCCACCTCCCGGAGCTCTTCCGCGCCATGACCGACTTCTCCAGGTCCTGCGCGCACATGTACAAGGCCCTCAGCGCCATGTCCCCCCCGCCGCCGTCACCGCCGCCGCAGCAGCAGGTCCCCGCTTCCTAGTTTCATTCAGGTGCTCTGCCCCCCCCTCCTCTCTCTCTCTTTCTCTCTCTCTTTCTCTGTTGTATCATAGAGCACTGTGCTCTGTATTTATTTCTCCCTGTTTCCGTCCCCTCCCTTCGACGCTGGTCTCTCCGACTGCTATGCACAACTGTTGTTTAGATTTCTCTCTCTCTCTCTCTCTCTCATCATTTCTGCAAGGGTTAGTCAGGGCTTCTTTTTGTTTGTGTTTTGGTGTTATGGGCCTTAAACAAGGCTGCCGGGCCTTCCGAAGTGAGATTTTGGGCCCGCAAAAAGCGCGAACTTATTCCTAAGATTATTTTCGTTACCGTTTTTTAAAATTTATGATTGAAAAAGAGCATCAGGTGCCACGTGTAGGCAGGGGATTGGCATCCACCGTATATTAGTTAAAATTATAAAATTGGCATCTTTTATTTCCGAAATATATATACACATTTATATAATGGGAAATTGGGAATGTGTCCTCGGAAAGAACTCTATCTCCCTCACTCGTGAGGCGTGAATGGGTATAATTGAAAATTATTAGTAATACAGGGATTGATCGCGAATGGTCCTAATAATGGAGTACCGGGAGGTCATTATCATCACTGATAATGGGTTCCTCTTCCCGGTCGGGCCTGTTAATGGGCCCATTTGAATGGTGCTGATACGACATAAAGTCGCTTTCGGAGCCCACGGTGGGTCCGCACGTATCTTGGAACCCTGGACCTAATAAGACGCTGACCCTTCAACTGTCCGACGTCAGCAAAAACATTCTCTCTCTCCTCTCTCCTCACTCCTCTCTCTCTCTCTCTTCCAGCTGTCGATCAGTAATGGCTTCTGCCGCAGATGGCGGCTGATCCGGTCGGCGATACGCCGCCCTCTGGGCGTTGACGAATCAAATATAAGGCCTTTAATGACCAAATAAAATTTAATAATGTCCTTGAGGATCGGCACATAAATATGGGGAGGCTCAAGGAAACCGTGGGACCCTGCCTGGCAAGTGCGAGTTGAACAGGCGGGCTGCATAGAGTGGTCGATGGACTTCGCAAGTGGGAGTAAAGATCACGCGCGTTCGACAGAACCCCTCGCCGTGTGGAAATTATAGTCAACATTTTAAATTTAAATGCGTCGCATTAATTTATTAAAAATGGTGTTGTCAACGGGGGGAGAGGTTGGCTGCCTGGATAGCGGGTGGGCCCCACGATCACGGATCTGGTCCACGTGTTATTAGAGTGGTAATGGGCCTGTGAAATGAAAGGCCCAACTACAGGTGGGCCCAAATCTGGCTCAGCCTTTGACTCAAAGCAGACGCTTATAGATCTCTCTCTTTCTCTCTCTCTCTCTCTCTCTGGAGAGGGTGGGCAGGTGGGCTCATTACTATTGAAAGGAGGTGGTGACGTGGCATCCACTTGCATCCTATATCTCGCCCCGGGCAAACCCCACCAGATACATTTTTACGGCCCCGAGACTGGGCTCGAATATAATATTATAAAAAATAGGGTTTATTAGTCACGTATGATGATGACGTCATCTACATAGGCGACGTCACGGGTTTCAGCCTGAATCCTGCCACGTGGTAGTCAACTATTAGTTGGTCTACTCTGGGTACCGACCTCCGGGCGACCAGAGTGACCCCACCGCGGGCGTAGAAACGGAGAACCGGAATGTCCAGAATAGGACAAAAAAAGCCGCGCATTAGGGATAGTTTAGTCATACATGTTAATATGGCATATCCGTTATTTAATTCAACAATGGGGCTATTTTAGAGATATTCAAGTAGAAGATTCGCGTGCGGAGATCGTCCTCGGGATGGCAGGACGGGATGTGGGGCCCACCACAAGTAAAAGCCCCTCGACTTGTCTTTAATAACACAGTTGCCATCATCATAGGGGAGGTGACCACATCTCAGTGGTGGTCCCCAATCTTCTGTCCACGACGACGGAACCACAGGTTCCTGTCTCGGAGGTAACTGAACTCGTCGGAGTCCGCGGAGCCCGGGATCTGCGTCCAAAACTGTCGGCCTGTCTTATTCCTAGAAGTCATTCTCACTCTCGTTCCCTGGTTCTATGTTTCTGGTTTTGAGAGAGAGAGAGAGAGAGAGAGAGAGAGAGAGAGAGAGAGAGAGAGAATTTGATCTTCCTCGCGATAATGGACAAGCTTTTTCATGTGGGTTTGTAGAGAAATCACCCTTCCTTGGTGGGCACGGAAAAAACTGACATTTTTGTCGATAAATGGGATCATTTTATGACAAAGTTGGTTCTCTAGTTTACTGAATGCCTTGTATCTATCTCTTCGAGAAACACAGCATGCGTGTTCAACAACATCCCTTAATCTTTTCGTCTTTCTTACTTGAACGTAAAAAAATATGCCTACCCCACAAGACCCTCTCTCTCTATAACCCGTTATGCAACGCATCGCTTTAAATGGTATGCGTCTTGGGTCGGGATGACACACTTGTGAGCTTCTGCTGGCGCAGGCAAAAGGTCAGACTTTTCTTTCATTCGCAATATTATATTTTTTTAAAAATCTACGATAAACCTCTCTCTCTCTCTCTCTCTCTAGAGGATAAGCAGGATAAGCCGAGAGGGGAAGGGCATGGTGGTGGTGGTGGTGGTGGTGGTTTCGTAGTAAGAGGGAGATGGGAGGGCATGCCGTGGAACGTGCACACTACACCTCGATTTGTCCCGAGCTGGGCCCAGCCTCGTACTGCCATATTAAAAAGATGCGAGTACTACATAAACAGACGGTAAGGGAAAGCTCCGGGGGAGGAAGAAAGAGAGCGGAAATGTGCGCTCGCGCAGTTAATTTGCCTAAGAAAGGAGGGAGGACTCCGCTCGGGAGACTGGACTCCGATGAACAGCTGGAGAGGTCTTGCGTTCTTCTTCTGTGCAAGCGATAATTTCCCTTCTCGTCTTCTTCTTCTTTTTTTTTGAAAGTTCTCTGGTTTTCGTGCCATCTTTCTGGTAGCTTTTCGTGTGGCGAGAAGGTTCCCTTCGAGGAATAGAAAAATGGGGCAAGCCCGTTTAGTTTTCCTCCAGAATCTAAGGGTGGGGGCGAACATGATTCATTTATCTGGGTAATTTAGAAGGAGTTGGAGCCGTTGATGGGTGAAGAGTGGAAAAGAAGGTGGAGTGGAGGTCGATCAGGGCCGGGGATGGGAGAGGCAGAGAATAAGTAGACCGGATATTGACAAATTTCCTGTCACTGTTCTTGGAAGGTCGTTTGTTCTCATGGAGATTTTCTTATCTGGGATCTCCCCTCCTCTTTCCTCTTTCCCTCTCTCTCTCTCTCGCTGGCTCAGGTGAAGGACATTTTCCCATCTGACTGCCGGCTGAGTGGCGCCTTCCCCTCTCTACGGACCTGCAGGGCCGACCGCTCCTCCCTCATTTCATTACTTCTCTTCTGTGGGTTTTTACTCCTCCTCTGTGACCGCTGCTCCTCCTCCTTCCTCGTGCTTCTCCTCCCCACCTTCCTGCGGACGCCTCCTTTTCCGGTTGGGCTCTGGAGCTTGTACCGTCGCCTCTATTTGTCGTCTCTGAGGGGCTATCGACTACGCGAAGTCTGGCGGGACCAAATTGCCATGGTGGAAGGGCAAGGCCCACCTGGTTCCCGTCTCCTCCGGCTCTTCTCGCGCAATCGGGCGAAGAGAGGATGAGAAGCCGAGGATTTGGCGTGTAGGCCCGCAGGTAATTTTTCCTTCGTCTTTCGTCCTCCTATGTCTCTCTTCAGATGGGCTTTCTTCCCCACCTGTGTCCTCCCAGAGATTCCGATGAACGGATTGCTCGTCAAATCTGCCTTTTAATATGTTCCTTTTTTTTTTTCTCTTATCCACTAGAGAACTCTGTTAAACGGAAAATATGCAAAGATTATTGCATGCTCACTTCCTTTCTAAGTATTTTGGTGATTCGAGTTACTTCGCGGCATTCCGTCCCAGAGGCTCCTAAATTATTGGAGAACTGGGCATCTGCAGATGCGTGAGTTGCAATTTTTTTCCCTCTCCCTTCTGGGCACAGAACGCAGTGCTCTCTAGATATATATATATATATATATATATATATATATATATATATTATATTATATTTTATTTTCTGCTGTAGCTAGAGACTGGTCGCCAGATCGAGGTACGTCCATGGTGCTTCTGAGACATTTCTTCTCGACCAGGCGAGGAGCACAGCATATGCTGCTCTTGTCTCTTTCGTTTCATTGTTCTAAGATAATCGTTTAGAGGCATGAATGGATATTATAACCTGTGAGAACACATTTTTTGATGAATTTTCTTGGGATTTACTGGATCTAGATTATTATTTTTTTTTTTTTTGTGGGGGTTCCGGTCACCTTTAATGCAAGAACATCGTGCTATGTTCCGATCTGGCAGTTGTAGGATCACCGTTTTTGATGGGATTAAGAACAATAATTTTCTATTTCTGGAATGCTGACACTGTGAATTGGTTAATTGGATGCCTGCGGGCAATGTAGGTGGACCATCTACCGAAGGAGTTGACTTGGGATGTGGCTAATGTGACAGATTAATGTGGCAAACTTTCTAAAACTGGTCGTGCTAATATCTCGGGTGCTGCCAATGGCATGATATGAACTCAGATTTGGCACATTAATTCACATCTATCCATGTTTCAGATTCTAATTAATGTATAATCATGCTGAATATTGGGTAAAATTATGAATCTGACAAGATTAGCAGACAGAGGTGACTCTTGGATCGGCACAAGGACCAGGTTGATGGCGATTATGAAAGGAAAACAGAATAGCTCATCGTGTTTGAGTAGTTCCTTCCAAATTGCGCAAGATCCTTCTCAAGTGGGCCCTGGAATGAATGCTCAGACCTCGGGGCAGACACTGGGCTCCCTCCTTATTCAATGGGCACCACCAAGATCTTCTGGTTTTACTCCTCTGGTGATCTTCTTCTTCTTCTTTTCTTCCTTCATCAGAGGGTGCCAGGAAGTGGTCAGCACCAGGATAATCACAGCCATGAATCTCTGCAGATAGTCAGCCTTGGGCATTTAAAGAGCTATTTTTTCTATGTTTTCCCTCTACTTTTTTCTTTTTTTTCCTCTCAGTAGAAAGAAACAAATCATCGTTCAGTAATTTGGGTCGGTCCAATCAATATCAGCAGGTATTTTCAGATTCCCCGCAACTGAGAGTCCTGAGATCTCCGTGGTTTTCAATCAATCGTTGATTTCTAGATAGATCAGTAGCTTCCTTCACTAAAATCCTCACAATTGCCTCCGAGGATGAGGACCATGGCCATGATTCTAGCAAAGGAGAGATCACTCTTGAAGAGAACTCACTATCTTATAGCTGAGAGGCTCATAGAAGATAAATTTTAGATAAATCTGGTTATATGTTCCATGTAGAGATCGCATATTATTGGGGTTCTGATAGTAGATATTTATCCCAGACCCTTTAAAAATATTACCAATTCTGGTTCTGTTCACTGCTTTTCTTCTCTGTATCAGCCATATTTTTTATTTTTTTGAAAATATCTATATTTGGGGATTTTTCAGGAATGGGAACAGTGGAGTGCAAGAACCATTTTCCAGGACACTACTCCATGAGCAATCTTAATGATGGTGGAATGATCGGGCGGCCTCGATGTTATGAAGAACGGGTGCAGAGCAGGCAATTCTGTGATGGGTTTCTACCGAGGCCTCTCGACGGGTTCCTCGATCATGACAGAGAAGCACTGAAGCAGACGATGCTCATGCACAACGCGATTTTTAGGAAACAGGTAGAAAAGTAGCCTCTGCGCATAAATAAATTTGTGATTATATGAACTTTGATGTTTTTCATTTATGCCATCAGAATGTTTTAGAAACTTTTTGAAAAACCCAGGTAATTTTTTGTGAAGAAAATTAGAATTTTCTCACTCTATGAGATCCTTTTCCTCCGATGCAGGTGTCTGAACTCCACCGTCTTTATAGAAAACAGAGAGATCTGATGGAAGAACTCAAGAAGAACAGGGATCGAAGCTTTTTCTTCCTCCAGCGGCCACCTCCATCACCTCATCTTCACGGGATTCCTTCTCCAGGCGGCAAGGATTCAGAGAACGCCATGAATGGGTCCAGCCATTCGAGCTCCCCAAGTCTGAGGAACGGTGGGAGGGGGGGGGTCAGGAAGCCTCCAAGAAGGATGCTCGACCTTGAGCTCCCGGCTGAAGCATACATTGACATCGAGGATGCAGAAGACACAAAAGTGGAAGCTTTTGTCGAGCCTCTGTCTGAACCGGGCGACCCTAGAGAGAGAAACTCTGCCTCTCGATCCGAGAGCTGTCTGAGGCTAACTCTCGCAACTTCTCAGAGCCCTCCCTGCTTGGATGACCTGAACAAGCCCCTTGGAGATGAGGCCTTGGAGGAGGCAGCTGCTTCTTCCAGAAAATTTCCATTTCAGGCTAATTGTTATCAAGATCTTCAAGGGAAGCAGAGATCCACGGTGTCATCTTCAGGTCTCGTGGGCCACCAATTTCTTCGGGACGATTTCGGTAAGATCTCCTTTAGTCAGATCTGTCTATAAGAGCGGCCTTTTTTTTCCACCCCCTTTAATGGATTTATAATTATAGATAAATCATGAGAAACAGAATCGCAGCATGAACTTTTAATCAACGTTTTTTAGAAATCGAGTCGGCTGCTATTAGCAATCTTTTTTTTTTTTTGGGGCTGATTCCTATGATACTTTGATGGGGAAGAGAATCCGATTCTCTTTGTTCGGTAAAATAGGAAAGTTGACTTTTTTCTTGTGATAATTTAGTAATTGTACAGGTTATTTTATGCCCATTTTGAAAATCCAATTATCGAATATATATATTCATAATTTCAAATTATCCTGTGATCAGAGAGAGAATACGATTCCCTTTGTTCAGCAATCTAGGAGAGTTTACTTTTTTATTGTGGTAATTTACTAAATATATATTTCCTTCCACAGGGCAAGCCAGGAGCCATGCAAATTCCCTCGCTCTTGGTGTGGTCAGCAAGAATGCGGGCCCACCATCCGAGCCTATGGATGCTCGGAATTTCTCATGGTTGAAAGAGAAGCCGCCATCTCAGGGGATGGAAACCTCTGATAGAACCTCTCATTTCAGCAATCTTAAGTATCCAGGATTCTCAGGCCCAACTGCATCGTCTAGCCCTCCGTCAACCCTACCTGGCGTTGACTATGCCAAGGCGACCTCTATGGTGGGTTTCCAATGGAGACAGCCTCTGACTGGCTTGAGCCCGGTCAACGCCTTCCCTCCCTTCAGCAGGTACATAGCCGTCAAATGCTCAGAGTCATCTCTGTTTAAATTTAGAAACTATTTGAAAATGGCCGTGGAATTATAATTTCAGGTCAATGCCGAGAATGGGGAGTGAGGCCCAACTCTACTCTAATGTGTTTCATCATGGGAGTTCTTCATCATCAGTGCCCTGGTCTCTTATCGGGGATAATCACTATAAGAAGTCAACTCTCGTCAACGACAATGGATACTCTCCTCCCAGTGGACTTCACGGTTTGTGCGACAGTGGAGAGGGGAAGAAGGGAAGCCCGTCGGGAGGAATTCCCTGGCTGAGAACGGGAGGATCACGCTGTAACAGGTCTGTGACCTGCAGCGAGGATGGCTTCCAGGAGTTGACTTTTGCAGAGAGACATTGCCGACGAAAGTCAAACCTCTGTGCTCCTGAAGTCGAAACCCTTCAGAATTCGCCGCCGGTTTTGAAAGGGAAAGGAGTGGAATTCCAACAGCGGGCGGCGCTCAACTTCACCGCCGCCTCCCCGGAGGAGATCTCTTCAGACAAGGACGTCGTCATCGTCGCAGATTCATCTTCTCACAGCAAATTGCCGCAGAAGCTGTTCCACGCGACAGTTGACCCATCTCGGGGGAATATCAATTTGAATTCTTCAGCAACAAGCTTCGTCCTCGAGGTCGATTTGGAGGCGCCGCCAGCATCTCCGCCGGAAGAAGACCCGGAACCAGCTTCCCTGGTCAACCGGCAGCGGCTCCAATCGGCGGAGCTGGAAGAGGAAGATCCAGAGAGGGCAGTGGCTGCGGCGGCGGAGACGATTCTCAAGATAAGACTGGACGGAACTGCCCGATGGACGGAGCCTCCATCTCCGGCGGAAGCTCTCCGATGGTTTGCCGAAGTGGCGGCCTGTGATGGGTCCAGAGGGGAGACGATGGTGGATGAATCTGCTGGGCTCGAGGGAGATGGCGACCGAGGAAGCTCCCCGTCGGATTCCGGCGGCATGGATTATTTCGAGCGCACGGCGCTGAATCTGACTGAGACCAGATTTTGGGAAAATTTCTCTTCTAGACCCAAGAAAGGAGCGGAGGCTGAGGAAGAAGAAGAAGAAGATGGTGATGATGATGAAGAAGAAGGGTTTGCGCATCTGCTGTTGACCAGTAAGAGGGGAGGCCAGTCGAGGCGGCGGCGCCGCCGGAGGGACTTCCAGAGGGACATCCTCCCCGGGCTGGTCTCCCTTTCCAGGCAAGAGGTGAACGAGGACTTGCAGATGATCGGGGGCCCGATGCGGAGGACAGGTGGCCGTCGTCAGGGAAGGAGAGGGCGGCAGCCGTTGACCGCCGAGTCCACCGGCGGCGCCGCCGCCGCTAATCTGGGTCAGCAACGCGCCGCCGTCAGCGGGAGGAGCGTGCCGGGGTGGGGGAGGACGACGAAGAGATGCCGGCGGCAGAGATGCCCCCCGGTCAACGTCTTCCCTCCGTCTTACAGCTGAAGAGGGGGACGCTCAAGAGTGTCCCCTAAGCGTGCGAATGGTTGACTTCTTCTTCGAGGCATTTTTCGTCTCTTTTTTTTCAAAAACCCGGAATATCTTCTGTCCTGGTCTGCGCCGCCACCCGCCGCCATGAGCGTAGAACGGATTGTATATTTTTAGAAAATAAATCCGCATTTTTTGGGGAAAATATGGCCCACAATTATTAAAATAAATACATATAATAATAATAACATATAATCCGAAGGAAAATTGCATTTTTGGATGGGCCCCACAAAGACACCGCGTATTATGCACGCGAGGACCCGATTAGATCCAACGGTCAGTTGTATACCGGACGCGAGGCGAGGGTTAGAACGAATTTGAGACCGACGACGCGTCCGGGCCGGGGGTTTTGATGGAAGGTAGGACTATATAAACGTTCCCGCTTCGCCGCTGATATCGTCGTCGACTCACCACACTGGCCGTCTGCTGTTCCGATCTCACCGTCGAAGCGACTCCCGCAAGGTGAAACCCTATCCATCTCCGCAGTCTGATCTCTCTTTCCCTCTCCTCTTCTTCCTCGTCTTTTTCTGATCTTTGTGCGTTTTAGGGTTACGAATTTTCTGATCTTGTCCGACCCAGGTTTATCTTTGACTGAGGGTGGTTTGTTTTTTATTTCGGTAGCGATCATGTCGGACGAGGAGCACCACTTCGAGTCGACCGACGCCGGGGCCTCGAAGACATATCCGCAGCAGGCTGGGACGATCCGTAAGAATGGTTACATCGTGATCAAGGGAAGGCCGTGCAAGGTGCGTTTCTGCTTGGCGATCTGAGATCTGTGCTTGTCCATGTGCATATTATTTGTTATCGTTAATATCCCTAGAAGTTCGGCTGGGATTCCCCCAGCTGTGCGTTCGTCTTCATGTGTATATATCGTGGAATGGTGTCGTATGCTTACTGCTTGGTTTTTGTGAGATTTTTTAACAAATCGTGGTGGGTACTTTAAATTTTGTGAACTTTTTTTGTTTGGCAAATAGTTCAATAAGGTTTCGTTTTTAAGGTCTAGTGGCATTATCTTTTTCATATGAGGTCCTGTCACGTCCTCTGTGAACTAGGTTTATTGCTGTTTATCTGTGAGGTCTGAATTTTTACAGCATGTTCGTAATGGGCTCTTGATTTTTTTTGGTTGTTCTGTCAGACTTTCCTGTTGTTCGATTTTGCAGTCATGTTTGTTTGTCGAATCAATTCCTTCGTTATCTCGGGGGTTTGTGAAAATATAGCTCTTTCATGCTTCCTTAGATTGGTCAAGTCCGCCAATGCATCAGCCTGGGTTTTTCATTTGTTGGATGCAGTGTTACATGACTGTAAAGACGTAATCCATTTATTTATGAAGCCATCTATTTCTAGAAATTTTTTTTAAAAGGGGGCGCATTACCCTCTATAAAAGCTCACTGAATTGTTATCCCTTGTAATGTTATCATTGCTTCAGATTAGATGAAACAAAACTGCTGCAGGATGTGGGATTTATTTACTTTTGAGTTTGCAAGGTCTAAAGACGACTGCACCAGGATCTGAGTGTTTTTAGAAGACTCAGTTTTAAATCTCGTTGATCTTTATGGTAGATGGACCTAATTTTGGGATATGTTGTATTAATCGCGTAAAATTATTCCGCTTTCCCACTGAATTTTGAATTGACTCCATAAGATCAGGGAGCAGCTGCTTTTGGGCGCTTTTTAAAATGGTTTCACAGAAACTCGTCTAATTTACTTGTTTCTAATGTTGATTTATCTCGTCTCCGAGTCACAGTTAGTAAATATTCAGTTTTTTTTTCATGATTCTGATTTATTTATTTTTGTTGTGCATTTCCCACTTATGTTCTATCAGCGTGAGTCTCATGCATTCTTCTTTGTCTGGATTGTAATTGGGCGGGATCCTTAAAATATTTTGACAACTTTATCTCTAAGAGAAATATATAGATGTCAGGAACTCTATTTCATTGTCAGAATTTTGTCTCTTTACTCCGAGAATGCAGGCTCATGTTTGAGTTCTATACTCAAACTGTGTATGAAAGTTTATCTCTATTCTTCTTGTACTCGGTTCTTTCTACCTACTTCATTGTGTAGAGGGAAAATTGGAAGAGTGTATAAGAAAGCTTTGTTTTCATCGGAGGAAATTAGACAGTGTGAGAGTATTAATTGCGAATCAAAGTTTTTTTTTAAATGAGGCAGCAGGAAAAATCATTCCTTTTAATAAAAAATATCCATCTTTCTTTTGTCTTTCGTCTTCCTTAAACATTTGGCTCTCCATTTCTTTACTCTATTTATGCTTAAAGTTCTTCAGCCGTTCGGTTTTCTGTTATTAATGGACCAGGTTGTTGAGGTTTCGACATCCAAGACCGGGAAGCACGGCCATGCAAAGTGCCACTTTGTTGCAATTGATATCTTCAATGGGAAGAAGCTGGAAGATATCGTTCCCTCTTCTCATAACTGTGATGTAATCACCTCGGAATTCAATTCATAATCTTTTATTGTTGTAATCATATTACAGCGCCATTTATCAGTTTCCAATTCTTATCAGGTTCCTCATGTCAACCGCACTGACTATCAGTTGATTGATATCTCTGAAGACGGATTTGTATGTGTCCATTCTCTATCTATCTGCTCAATATTTTCTTGTGAAGTTGAAGCTCTCTAAAGCCGATGCTGCATCTTGCAGGTGAGCCTGCTGACTGATAATGGCAGCACCAAGGATGACTTGCGGCTTCCAACTGATGACGCCCTCCTCTCTCAGGTAACATTGCATGCATGATGCCTCAATCTAGTTAATTAACTAGGCGGGATTAATGAGTTAGTATGTTTTAAAGCATTCAACAAGTTTTAATATCTTAAAAGCTGTAAGTGGTTATGAGAACCTCAATTCTGAGGGGTAGATTGTGACCTTATGTGATCAAGATGAGGCTTCATCTGGTTAATTTCTTGCATGATGAGAATATTTCTGATATCTTGGGATTCTATGCCTTCGTTAGGTTCTTGTTACAGTAATGGGGCCTTGGATAAGATTCAGGGTTTTTGTTTCTATTCTTGGTTAAGGATTCAACAGATTGTTCTACTTAGCTCTACGTCTCAGAGTGCAGTGTTTATTTGGCTAAGAGAGAGAAACATAGAACCAGAAAGAGGAAGCTTCCTTCGCTCGAGTTTTTTTTCTTTTTAGGGGGGGGGAGATCAGTTTTCCTCAATTTCTCTATCTCAGGGATTTGCTTAGAAATTGATAACACAGGAAATTGTTGGGATACCTCTCTCTCTCTCTCTCTCTCTCCCTCTCTCTCCCTCTCTAGCTTATTCTTTTTCTGGAAAAAGTTACATTCGTTGTTGGTTGGGTTTGCTCAAAATTAAGGATTTATAGTGTATCAAATATTTTATCAGTAAAGTTCATCTCTCTCTCTCTCTATCTCCTGTGTTCCTGGATTGTGATTTTTCCGTTGGACTATACCCAATTCATCATTGAACGATGTATTGCGATGATCTTCCCCTGACCGTGCGATTGTATCTCCAGATTAAAGACGGGTTTGCGGAGGGGAAGGACCTGGTCGTATCGGTGATGTCCGCCATGGGAGAAGAGCAGATCTCCTCCCTCAAGGACATTGGTCAGAAGTAGCAATAGAATCCCTCCCCCAAAACCCCCCTCCCCTCTCTCTATCTCTATCTCTATCTCTATCTCTATCTATCACTCTCTCTCTCTAAGCACTCTCTCCCATACTATCGAGAGATTCTGTGCGAGGAAGAAGATGCGGTAACAGGGGAAGATTTATAAATGCGTATATATATATATATGACTGGTGGTTTGAAGAATTATATTGAGGTGCTTCTTACATTCCCAGCTGTTTTTTTATCTCGATGTCTCACCGTTGAATTTTCTATCTTCAGATCCCAGTGTAAGAGAGAGAGAGAGAGAGAGAGAGAGGGGGGGTGGGGAGTAGGTCAGATGAGAGAGAGAGTGAGGATGTCAGCTACCTTTAAAAGAGAAGAGAGAGGGGGCAGTGGGTCAGATGGGAGAGGGAGAGAGGAAGTCAGCTTCCTTTAAAAGAGGAGAGAGAGAGAGAGAGAGACCGCGGTTGGAATCTGGGTTCCATTGAGATCACAGAGAGAGTAGGGTTCGTCCATGTTTTAGAGACATCGTGTCTTACTAAGCCCGCCCCTATCCAGAAGAGCTTCATGCCTGCTCTTCAAGAGGGTCAACGCAGAGGCCGTTGGGCCGGCCGGATGGCGGTCCCCAGCCAGTCGTCAACGCTGGCTCCCAAGAGCTCCCCCCTGAGCGCTCTCAAGGAGTGATCCGTACCAGCCTGTGGAGAGAGAGAGAGAGAGAGAGAGAGAGAGTCTGAGATGCTGCGGATGGAGAGCAGAACTGAGAGGAATTACTTACTTACCGAGAGGGAGAGAAAGAGAGAGTCTGAGGTGCTGCGGATGGAGAGCAGAACTGAGAGGAATTACTTACTTACCGAGAGGGAGAGAAAGAGAGAGAGAGAGAGAGAGTCTGAGGTGCTGCGGATGGAGAGCAGAACTGAGAGGAATTACTTACTTACCGAGAGGGAGAGAGAGAGAGAGAGAGAGAGAGAGAGTCTGAGGTGCTGTGGATGGAGAGCAGAACTGAGAGGAATTACTAACCGAGAGGGAGAGAAAGAGAGAGAGAGAGAGAGAGAGAGAGAGAGAAGCTGCCCTGCCTTGGTGATGAACACATCGATGCCGAGCCGGGCTATTGCTGCGGCCTCCGAGATCTTTGTCCCCATGCCGCCGGTCGTGTCGTGGGCAGCCACTGTGATCTCGACACCTGGCAAATTGGAAAACTTTCATCTACACCAGCTAGGAGGGCGCGGATTTAAATCTAACTTTGACCCAGACTAAAAGAGAAAGCAAAACTTACAAGACCTAAACAAACCCGGGCCAAAGAAAAGCCCAAAAACAGGCCCGACGGTCCCCTACACTCTACTATCCCGGGTTTCTCTCTCTAAGTTTCCAGGCATGAACAAAACTAGACGAAGACCACGTCGATCTTGGGCAGCCCAGATAAAAAAAAATCTACTTAAGGAACGTTGACTTTAGCAATGGAGGGTAGGGATTCCACTGTACCTTCTCCTGTTGCCTGCTGAATCAGAGGGCTCACAACAGACCATCGCCCATCGTCTTCCACAGCTGTTGCCCATCAATAAAAAATCCCTCGGTCAGAAGCCCAAGTCAAGAAAATCTGATACGAACAAAAAAACTACTATAATTGGAAGATTAAACCTGATCAATAAATTACTTTCTGGGGTCGAAAAATTATTAAATAAATTCCAGTCAAGGGAGAGGAAATCACTCTCCACACCCACCAATTTCTCTCAGAAGCACTGCCTTGGGGTTGGCAGGAGGCCGGTCATATACACCAAGAACATCTGTCTTCGCTGGTGAGTGTAGGAAAGAAAATAAAAAATACACCGGGCATCATATACCCGATGACTACTAAAATGGAAAGATCAGTGGGCATGAATCATAGAGTTGGATGAGATATTCAAATAAAGAAAGCCCATTGAGAGGTCATGGGAAGAAAAAATGCATAAAATAATAACTCATCTCTTTCTTTTTCCTTCTTTCTTCCAGAAATAACATAAAATGAGGGAAGAGAAAGCATGTTGGCACCATAAAATAAAATAAAAATCTCCTATTATTCGAAAATAAATGAACATAAACAAAAAGACATCATCGAGATAAATGGAAAAATGAAGCATAAATAGTCAAGCCGGATACGAGGAAAACAACATATTCAGGCCTCAGTTGCTGCGTAAGATGTCGGATTATTACATCCCCGCTTAGTATGGTGCAGCCCTGGAAAAAATCATTTCATTTCGTCATTAGATCTAAAGGGCAAGAAAAATGTCATTATTGAAGGCATACTGGATGATATCTTCAAAATGGAAAGAAGATGCAATACCTGTTGATTATCCAGCACCGCATCCCCATGTAATACCTGGAAGAAAAAACCTGTATATTATTTATTTATTTATTTGAGAATCAAAATGAATAGATGGCTGATATTTACCCCTATAGTCCTTTAAAACCATATTTTATGGCTTGCTCAACGTTCTATGGTCTGTATTTGTATGATTTAGATCATAAACTACTTTATTTACCCCTATAACACTGCAACTCTCTGTGAGTATACATTGCCTCGAACTCAACCATAAAGGAGTCAACATCGCCCTGTGATCACCGTTTTACTCCTAATAAAATATAGTAACGTGTTTACTTTGTGATTTCTGGCCATACGGGCAAACTTGATGATTTCAGCGGGCATATATTACCAAATATGGAATATTTCACACATATATTTGATAAAAATAGAAATAAATCAGGCATGAAAAGCCTCATGATCTTATTCAGAATGAAAGACTCTGATCAGCAGCTAACTTGTTACCGATTCCATGCCATTAAAGCAGGTTTCCTGACAAAAGAATACGTATGCAGAAACTTGCAGCCCTGAGAAGAATCAGTATACAGGTAAAGAAATCTACTCTACAGCCGAGTTCAAGATATTTATCGATATCAAAAGGATGTGAAAGTTATCAGGATCATCTGCAAGGAACATTTAAGCTGCTGACTAAAGAAAAAAGGGCAAAGTCAGATCCACGAAGGCTTTATGGATAATACTTCACAGGGCCTTTTTGTTAGGCGTGTACACTTGAGCAAGCTACCTCCCAAGTTCGATAGGCCCCCAATGATACTAAGCACAACATTGCCATGGTAGTGGCAACTTTCAAAAAGAATGCAAGTTCAAGTGGGAAAAGTATAAATGTCCAGACGTCAATCAATCTCTTTGGTTTGTCGAAATTCAATTTTCATTTTGCAGAAACTATTCTGAAAAATGAATCGATGCTGTCAAAAATCAAAATTAGAATCCGGATTGAAATTAAGTGTAATATCCTTTACTGAACACTTACAGGGACAAGGCCAGCATTGAGGGTTTGAGTAATCTGATAAATATCCGCAGAAGCAACCTGTAAAGATCACGTAGCACTAAATTCAATATTCCTGTCTGTGCAAACACAAAACCAGAAATGAAATTTTATAACACGCGGATGGTAAATTTTATATTAGATCAAATCAGTAACCTCTGCGCTCTAAAAAAAAAAACGCAAAGTGATGCCATGTATCTAACATTTCTCTCAGTAGTCGACCATCCACAAGCAAATGGTGGCATTCCAACAGCCGGTATCCCCTCTGCCAAAAAATTGAAAGGTTCTTCAGCCAAATAGTTAACATAAGTTTACGAGGTATGCCATGTATAAACCATATGACACTGGTTCCTGCGAGAATCGCTTTTCAAATTCTATGGAATAAGGAAAGTTTTAAATTTAGAAATAATGAATGCAAAGTTAGGAGCTGGTAATGAAGAGGCATATCCGGTCTGACAGGGAGAGGATTTTGGGCCACTTGATTGTAATGACAACGCAGAAAAGCAAGTTGTATAAACCTCTAGCCAGGGCTCGCACAATCGCAAGACTGAGTGATGTGACCTGAAGCATTACAAAAGGAAAATACTTCAGAGTAATTTCAGTTGACCACTATCCCACTGCATACTCTATAAGAAATTCAGAGATTAAATGAATTAAATAAGAAAATTCAGCAGGATCAAGTGGTAAGAGAGAATTCCTCCCATATGCCCAAGTGTCTCACTCACATTCTTCTTTTTCTGAGGCTGAGGCTCAAAACCCTCACCACTAGAAAATCATCCCCCTTCTCATTCAAAAAGAAATGTACTCGATTTGTCCTCAATAAAATCTTAAAATGTATAGGTCCTCTTACAGCCACTTAGTCTACAATAAAACATCCTGATAAAATTCACCCTGAGAATTAGAATGTCTTGTAGGTGAATGGAAATTCCTGAATAAAAAAATTAAAAGAAGTAACACAGTGACACACGCATTCGTCTCCAAACTAATCGCACACCCAAGTCCGTGGGTACAAGGCCCACACGACCAGGAAGCGACTTCAGAGATTCCGCCACCATTTTGGAAGAGTCTACTTGAAAAGGAAAGTCCCTCTATGAAAGTCAAATGGCTGCAGCATGCCAGTCAACAAATACTAGCAAATGCAATGCCCAAGAAAATTATAATTCAGAACAAACGATGATGTACGAGAAAACGGACGAACGTGTGGTAGACAAATAACTGACATATAAACAAATAATAAATCTCATAATGAAGAAAAAATAAATTCATATATCTCTATAGGTTTTTTGGAAAAAATATACGCCACATCTACTTGTACCAAAAAAAAAATGCATCTATAAAATAATTTTTACAGTATTATCTATAAAATGCACCGTGAAGGTGCATCTTAAGAGAGAACATGACTCATATATATATATATATGAAGATATATGCAATAAAAGTACTTTCCTAGTGTATTCCTGAAAGATAAGACCCTCACAAAGAGGCTGAAATCGCTGAGTGAAAGGACGATGCTAAAGGCAGATTCTTGATCCAGTTGTTAGCTTTTATAATCGCATATAATTGAAAAAAAATCATGAATGTAATCCGACTATATCACAACTATGACCCCATCGTATTAGAGCATGTCGAGCTGAGGAAGAACTCACTGAAATGCGTGTAGCCACGAAGCCAGCCTTAACAATAGGCACATGCAATCCTCCTTTGTGGACTCCTGATTTGCTTGCCTGAAAATGCCCAAATGAACCTAGAGAATAGGATACAATTCAGGTAAGTTGAAATCAACAAATAAGAAAGAAAATAAAAATATTTTAAGAAACTCAACGAAGTAACATCTTTCACGTGATCTCTACTATAGTAGACATTAAATTAGATTCCTGATGAATCGAAATGGATCCTGATTGCATGTATATCCAGAGTACCGATAAAACTGGTAATTGAAAGCTGTCAGGTCAATTAGGCAATGCACCAGTTACTCAATCTGCTTCTAGGCTTATTTTCTTTTCGGTGCTTCACAAACCATGAACCTGCTAGATGAGCAGAAAAGTCAAAATGTTCCTCGTGATCAATGCTACAATGAAGATGTTTCTGTTTTTATTCGTTTTCCCTAAGTAATTTAATAAAATAAATAATATTTTATTTTAAAAAATGTTTATTATAATATCACTAAATTATTTGATAAATATGTTACCAACGAAATTAAATTATTTTATAATAAAAATAAAACTAGACCGTCTTTTTTATGCTTTCCATGGTTTCAGACAAAGCAAGTGTTCTGATGAACATTATATCGATCCATGATGACTTAACAGAGAATACTAGTTTGGTCATCCGAGATAAACGCGGGTATGTGTCAACAGCAGCAATTGCCTCTTGCCATGTTCGTAGAGACTCTCAGAATAAGTCAGGTAGTAATATTTAGGCCCTATCAAAGAGTTACAAAGCATTATCAATGTTCCAATGGAGAAAAGAGATCCTGACAACCTGCTCCGTGAACAATGATTAGACTTTCCAAATTCGGTATCGCATATTCATTAAAATCACTGATTGAATCAATTCCAGCTGCCCCAGCTCCCCTGCTCCAGTCCATTCCAAGAACCTCTGTTACGGGCCCACATCCCATCATTGCTTGTCTCAGATGAGATGAAACTCGTCCAAGATCTTCTTCATTGATCTTCTCAACTTCATGCTTGCAGGTGACAGCAGCACCACCTGACCCAGATAAAAATATGTGTTAATCTTCTGAAATTTCACGACATCTTTTACATATTCTAGAAGAATATGAAAATAAAAAAGAGCTCCCCTGTTCTTCCTTTCACGTTGAATTAGAGTGGTGAGACTGCGCGAATAAATACACTATATAACGGTAATGCGTATCAATATTCATAAGACGATAAAAAATAAAAATAACAATAAAGTGCTGTGATCGCCCACGAAGAGAAACTGGGAATAAATCATTCCACGCCTTGAAAGCTTGCAAGCATTCTTGTGGATAACCGAAAAATTGGTACATACAAACTCCTGAAACCAGCTAGCGATCCGGAGACGAAAAATCAGTACACATAATCGAAAGATGAGCTACATCCAAAGGGCACAAACATCTCGAAGAATTTAGAGGCAACACCTTCGTTCGGCTATCTCTGATCTGACAGAAACGGAAAAACAAGTACAGTCTTAAGGGAGGAGGACGAAAGAGAGAGCCTAACCAAGCTTCACGATGCATCGGAGCGGCCTCCTGAGGATGCCGATCGGAGGAGAACCCTCGAAAGAGCCGATCGGCCTCTCACTCTCGTCCTCCATGCTCGACATTCCTGCAAGCTTCCCGTCTCGAGTGTTAGCTGATGTTCCTCTTAATCGCAGCCGTAAACCCCCACACGAAATCACGGCCGTCCAGTTATTTTAATTTAACTATCTAACAAATTATTCAAAAATAAAATAAAAAATATATTATCCTTATTTTTATGACTTCTTCACTGAAAACTACGATTCGACCATTTTTTCCAAAAAAAATTAAATTTCTCGTTGACTTTGTCTAATTGTTCACTTGGCACAATTTAAAAACGTCTAATTACGAGTTTGCACTAATCCAAAGTCAACCCTGTTGGTGGAGAGAAGGCGGTTGACTTTAAAAAAAAATATGAGGTTAATTATTGGATAGAGAGATTATCAGCAGAAATTATCATTTTTTTTCTTTTTTGTTACGTGTTTAAGGTTTTAATATGGGGAAATAATAATAATAATAATATGGTAATATTATTTCAGTCCGATGGCCGTTTTCGGCCCCTCCCCTCTCATCTTCTTCACTTCTCCGATGGCGGCTCTCGCTGCGGCCTCGGTGGGGATCCCGGAGGCCACTTCTGCGCGGCGGAAGGCGAATTGGGAGCGGTGCGATGGGAATCGCCGGTGGCTTCTTCCGGTGGCTGTCGGTGTTCGGCCAGCGAGGTCGGTTTCCGGTGAGCAGAAGGCGAGCTCCGCCGAACGAGGTCGGAGATGGCGGGTGGGTGCTGGGGGGTCGCCTTCTCCGGTGGCGGAGCGTGGGGGCGACAATGGGGAGAAAGGGGGTAGAACTATGAGCATCGACTTGCTGCGCCGCTTCTTCGAGCTCAACGTCGGGAAGTGGAACGGATCCTTCTATGTGAGTGACCCCCGATTCTCCGTCTCCGTATCTGTTCCTGTAATTTAGGTTAACGCGAATATTCTGATGAGATTTTAATGTTACTCAATGTAGCAATTCGATCCTCGAGGGAGTCTACTGCAGAATGTGGCGACCAGGCTCTCGGCGAGCTCCTACGGGGAGGACGAGCTTATCAGCCTCATCCAGACGTAAGCTGGTTCCCCGTTGCAATCTCATTCCTGCCTTTGTGATCACTGCACTGGCTCCTCCTCATTTTTCCTATGACGCGCATTTCTCTCGTGTTTCCTGTCATATCTCCTGAAAATTATTCAGATTTCATCGCTCCATTTTCCACGTGTATAGCTGTGAAGATGGAATCAGTGACTTCCGCTGGCTTTACAGGCTATACATAAAACAGGCACCCTCAAGAACCTTCACTTCTGAGGAAGACGATGAACCTGAGTGGACGGAGTACAAGATCAAGGAGACCAATATATTTACCGCGGACAAATACCAGCAGGTGAATTTCAGAAGCTCGGAAGTCCAAGCCATGAGCTGAATTTCTTCTGATTATTTCAACGATTCATTGAATTTTTTTATCTAATTGTTGCACCCAAAATGCGGCCAGTAATATCTCAAAATAAATGGGAATATATATATATATATATATATATATAATTTTCTTCTGAGATCGCTTACATTTTATTTGAGCGTTGCTTCTGGGTAGTCTACAGATTGGATTCTTCCCAAAAGAGAAGGCATTCTCTCTGAGGTACCAAACTGCGGGGATGCTGGAAACCGTCCTCAGAGCTGGCGTTCTCGGTGAGGATGACACAGGGGAAGAATGTCCGAGGTAGGCAGAAGAATCATCTCCGGAAATCACATTACTGATGATTGAATATCTGATATGATTCCTCCAGCCAATCTCCCACGATTATCTCTGGTATATAGTTTCCTGCTTCTTATCAGTTTCAACCATGGACCTTTCATCTCCACTAATATTTGCGTAGATTATGGAAACTGTGTCCCATAATTACCACATTAGTCAATATGTCATACCTGGATTCCTCGGATTTAATACTTTTCTAGATGGTAATCCAAGCCCAGTATATTTTTGTCAGAAATTTTGCAGCCGAACCTCTCTTCAATCCCATTGATATATCATATAGTATTCTTCAGGTCACTTGGGAATATTTCCCCCGGTTTTTCATCGTCCTTGAGATTTAATGCAGGAATCTGATGCTTCCTTCTCGCCGCCCAGCCCTCGTGTGTGAGAATTGCCTCAATTCAATTGAAAAGGACTTGCGAGCCAGGGCTTTTCATATCTTGGATCCAAAGGGCGTCCCCGAGATGTTCCTCATCTTCCTAGAAGGAAGAGGAAGCGGTGTGCCAGATATCTTTTCAATGGACAGCCCAGAGGTGTGAAACCCATTAACAGCTCCGCAAATCCATCTCATCTCATGCCATTTTATGAGGATATGTTCTTCCTGAAACACCCAGAATCCGCATAATCCAAGAAACCATCTGAGGCTTCTCTTGTTCTCCGACGTAGCTGGTTGAAGATGAGATTTGCAACTGATAAAAGCGATCACCTGCGACATAGCCCATTTCATGGAGGAAAAGCACGAGTGCATGATCGAGCCTGCAGCCTGTGTCCCTGATGCATTCTCTCTCCTTTTCATTGGCAGGGAGACGCCGACAGGTTGGCGCCATTGCTCGGCCGATGGGAAGGTCGTTCTGTGACCAAAAGAAGCGGCATCTACGGATCGACCATTGCAGAAGCCGAAGTAGTCGCACAACTGGAGACGGACGGCCAAGGGCGGATCATTCAGGTGAGCCCGTAGAGATGATGGGCCAACCCTGCCCATCACTAAATCTCAAAGATTGGCGTATTTTGGTGGGCATAACTTCTCCTTGTTTGCTTCCATATGAACTCTGGCTTGTGTTCTTGGTCAGGACATGACTTCCAGGACCAGCGGAAGTGGGTCCCTCGCAAAGGTCCACTGGACTGGGGTGGTCTCCGGCCACATGGCGACCTTCGAGGGGGGCTACCAAATGACCCTGCTGCCAGGTGGCATGTATGTGGGATGCCCCTGTGACGTCAGCAGGAGCGTGGCAGAGATGCAGGCCTTCCACCTGGAGTTCTGCTGGATGGAGTCCCCCAGTCGAAGGCAGAGGCTCATCCGCACATATGACGCCGAGGGTCTGCCCGTCTCCTCCACCTACTTCCTGGAAACCAAGGTATGAGCCATGCTGTGGAAGAAGGAGAAGCAGATGAAGTTCTTTCAGCATAACCTCTCCTTTCTCTAGGGAAAACAATTCCGGCATAAAGGTCGGATATTATGATATTTTATTGACAGTTGAGAAAATATCCATAAAAAAAAAACTCCCGCATTTAGAAAATTTCTCTCATATGAAATTCTCTCATTGGAAGGTTCATTATTATTATCATTTATTTATTTTTGGATTGACCAAAGTGGGAAAGATTGGAATTGGTTCATGGATCAGATTGAATCCTGTGATTAAATGCGGTGTTATTAAGCTGGGGTTGGGCCTCAGAATCTCTCTCTCTCTCTCTCTCTCTCTCTCTCTCTCTCTCTCTCTATATATATATATATATATATCTTTCTCTCTCTATCTGTATCTGTATCTGTATCTCTGTCCTGCTAAGAGGTGCATAAGAAGGACTAGCCTAGGCCAGAGCACTATAAAAGAAAAACCCTCCTGGGGGCGATGCCTGACACGGACCTGGCCCTCTGAAACCTTTGGAGAATGAATGACATTGTGGCTGTAAGTTATTAGACCTGCGCTTAATGTCCTAATTATTTCATGACGGCGTGAAAACCTTATTGCTAATTATTGGCGCGCCATTATATATAACTCTGGGCCACACCCTCTAATTAGCTCAGGTGATCATATCAATGGATTTATTTTTTTACATTTAAAAAAAAAATAATCACCTAATCAGGAAAAGGAGTAAGACTGCAGCTATAAGATTATCATCCTACGGCTAATTAGTTGCTAATTATGTTTATATAATGAGCAATATATATATATAAACATATTTCCCATTAAATTTAATTATTCACGAATAAATCTAATAAATGGGTATCTGATCGAGAGCGAGATTGCCGAGCTGGTGGGCATATTTGTCGAATAAATCGAAATTTTTGTATCTTTGTAAATTGTACGATTAAAAAATGTAATATTTGTCGAGTACTTGTTAGTCGGAGCCGGTGGGCATTGAAGGGCTTGCCGACATGCCACCTCATACCCGCGCGGATGCAAGTGACGTGCGCTCGCAGGTGGCACCCACGTCATAACCTCCGCCGGGCCATTGGCGGCTGGATTGTGTCGTGTACGGATGTGGGGACCGAGCGTGAGGCGCCCACGTGGGCGTGAGCAGTCTAAAGTCGGCGCAGTCGAGGTCTGCCTCCAGAGATCTCCACTGCCCAAGGGCAGCACAGCTGTGCCCCTTCACTGTCATCAGTGAAGAGCTTTGAAGCCCTCTCTCTCTCTCTCTCTCTCTACTCTCTCTCCATGTGGACCTTGGACAGCTTGAGCAGCAGAACATGACACTCACCATGTCTAGTCATTTAAACTGACGATGTCTCTCCCTCCAACCTCTCTCTCTCTCTCTATGTGGACCCTCGACGGCTTGAGCAGCAGAACGTGACACTCAACTTATCCAGTCATTTAAACTGACCTCATCTCTCCCTCCAACCTCTCTCTCTCTCTCTACCCATCTGTTTGACTCATTCCACGCTCTCCGCATAGTATATTAATGGAAGAATAGGAGATAATGCCAATACTTCGAATCTGTTCAGAAAACGCTTTCTATTTTTAGAAGAGATAAATGTCGAACTGGGAGCTCGTACGAGAATATATAGATATATATATCTATATATATATATATAAATATATACTTCTGCCAGAGAAAAATCCAAGTTGTAATCATCCAAAGTTAACATACAGATAATTAATTTATCCTGCAGAAAATTAATGTCCTACTTAGATAGAGCTCACATCGAAATAATTATGAGATATAATCCTAATATATTATTAAAACAATATGCCAGAAATAATCCACAAAACCCTTCTTTTTGTTTTTCACATCGAGCCCAAGTCGGTCCGGGCTTAAATATTTTCGGGCTTAGTTGTGAGGGCCCTGATTAGAAATCTCGGGCAAGGCTCAAAGGGAAACAACAACATGCTTTCTAGCCGCCATTAAAGCCGGATTTAGCACGTGAAAGATGAGCCGCGAGGATAGAACAGTACCATGAAGAGAGAGGGCGGAGGTAGCTGATTTTACGTTGATTTGGTCGGTAGAGCGTGTCTAGGTCAACGCCCTGGATTTCATTTGGGTTAATTTAGAGGGAATTTAATGACATTTGAGGAGGAAGAGAAGAGCTGAGCCCACTCTTCTGCGTCTCCAGTTTCCCCCTCCCAATCCCTCTCCCCTCTTCTTCCAGGACGAAGAGATCAGAGAGAGAGAGAGAGAGGTGGTGGAGAATTCCGAAGGGCGGGAGGCGGCGGAGGGGATCGGCTAGCTCTTCCCCCACCGCTGGTCGAGATGGCGGAGGAGGAGGGAGGAGCAGGGTCAAGGGCGGGGGTGCCGCGGACGGGTGGCGGCGGGTACTTCCGCGGCGGCGGCGTCGCAAGCCTCAGCCCGATGACTCCGGTCTCGAGCTTCTTCGCGGAGGACAACGAATCTGACTGCCGGTCCTTCTCGCAACTCCTGGCGGGGGCCATGGCGTCTCCGGTGGGACCAATTTTGGGGAGGACGCAGTGGGGCTTCCCCACGGCGGAGGATCACGGCGGGAAGGAGGCTGCTCCGCCGGAGGGGAAGGAGAAGGACGTGGCGGCGCCGTCGTTCTTCACCATGCCGCAGGGCCTCAGCGTCGCCGCCTTGCTGGATTCTCCTTCTCTCTTCACGCCTGGTTCGGTGAGTGCTTCCCTGATGAAAAACAGCCTCCTGGTTACGTCTCGCATGATGCTTCGATGTACCTGGTGTCGTCTAAGTAATCCGCCATGGTTCCGTATCGGTGGAGCAGATCTTTCTGAATCTAACTCTGGAGATCATCTGAAGGGGGGGTGTCTGGTGGTTGTAAGGAGCGAAACCCTATTCCAGTCTACAGGGGCTAGAAGAAGAAGAAGAAGAAGAAGAAGAAGAAGAAGAAGAAGAAGAAGAAGAAAACAAGAGAGTAGATCAAGGAGGAAGAGAGAATCAGAGCGACAAACTACCAAGAACACAGATTTTTCGCAGTCGCATCAGAGTTCCCAATCTTGAAGGAGTTAGATCCTAGAAGTGAAGGGGGGCGAAACCGATCAGAGAGGTCAGGGTCCGCTCCTCCGAAGGGTCCACATGAAGTTTATACAGGGGGACAGAAGATTCAGTTCATTTTTTATTTTATTTTTCGTAAAGTGCACAGAACTGACTGAGAAGAAAAAATATGCCTTGTTTGAATGAGGATCTCTTCTTAATTGCTTCATATGAGCTTTACGGCATTCATAAGGTTCACTTTTCAACCAGACAGTTGAGAACTGAAATGGCAGGAACCTGACTCATGTGCCATCATCTTGTTTAAATAATTCACTTCCACCACTTAGTCCTCCTGCTAGAAGTATGCTTTGAGTAGATGATAATCTACTTATGATCAAGAACTTGCCTGAGTTTGAGTTTTGGTTCCTGTGGATGATTTATATCTATTTGATGGGAATCTGGGGACTACACTACACACCAACGGACTAATCTCCACTTGGGTCAGATTGTAAATTTTCCATAAGAGGTTGGGTGGGTGGGTGGGTGGTCCAAGTTTGAAGGTAGCTTTCCAGCAAGGGGAGTGATGTTCTAAAGGAATTTAGTGTTTAAATCTTACCAGCTCCGTTGTTCAATACCGATTATCGGATTGGCATGGCGTGATCCATGCTCATTGCTACAAGTAATCCACCAGTGGGTCCTGACTTTTCAGATTTTTCCTTTTTTTTTTCTTTTTTTTCTTTTCTTGTCTAGAAAAGTAATGCTATTTATGAACTGTTTATCCAGCAGCTGGAATGTGATCAGAGATAACTAAAATAAAGATAAAGCTGCGCAGCAAGCATCAGATTAAAAAAAGATAATTCAGGAAATAGATTATCTCATCATATCGTGGAAGAAGGGATGCCCGTACTCGGGGGAAAATTCGTAGATTATCTTCATAATTTTATTTCTTACCTCGCAGGGTCCCTATGGGATCTCGCACCAAGAGGCACTGGCGCACGTCACTGCTCAGGCTTCTCAGGTAGCACATTCTGCTTCCCATCTGCAGATGCCAGTAGAAACCCAAGACGGTGCCTCGTGGGCACAGCCCAATAGCACTGCCGTCGGTTCTTCTCTGTTAGAACAAAAAGAAGCTTCGACGTCAGTCTCAGAAACAGCAGAGGGTTCTCAGGCTAGACAGAGAACTCAAGCTACATCTATCGTCATTGACAAACCCTCTGACGATGGCTACAACTGGAGGAAATATGGGCAGAAGGTTGTTAAGGGCAGTGAGTGCCCTAGGAGTTACTACAAGTGCACTCACTCGAAATGTCCTGTGAAGAAAAAAGTTGAAAGGTCTCTTGATGGGCAGGTTACGGAAATTATATATAAGGGGGAACACAGCCATCAGCGTCCCCCCGCCAGTAAGCGTTCCAAGGAAGGTGGTTCAGGTGAGCCCAATGGGAACATCGATCTGGCTGATAATTTGGAACCAGGTTCTCAAGATGACATGGGTTTTCAAAGTCAAGCGAGAAAGATGAATAGATTAATTGAGCAGGTGCCAGCCGATCAAGCACATAGAAGAGATCAGGAGCGTCTGCATGTATCATCCGAACAGCCATCTGGCTCAGACGATGACGAGGAAGCAGATGTTTCTGAAGTAAGGACAGCTGAAGGGAGTGATGCTGAGCTTGATCCGAAACGGAGGTACTTTTTTTTTTTTGGTGTTTAGCTAACGCTTGACAGGTTACTTATATGGGACATGTCTTTCTAAGTAAATCTTGCTAATGGAACAGGAAATTACAAACCGGTGCGATTGAATCAAGTTCTTCTCATAGAACAGTCACAGAACCAAGGATAATTGTGCAGACCACAAGTGATGTTGATCTTCTAGACGATGGCTACAGATGGCGGAAGTATGGTCAAAAAGTGGTTAAAGGAAATCCTAATCCGAGGTAATTAATTCTTTTCGTGTAGAGATAAGAAAATGGTACTAGACGAATCTGTCTCCTAGGAAACCATTTTACCTCTTTGTCAAGTGAAACAAAATGGTGCATTATAGATCACGTCTGTCAGAGGTTTTTTTCCTTCCCATCTTCAGTTCAGAAGCCTTAACCTTCAAGAAGCCCATATTGTTGTTCGTTCTTTGCAATGCAGTGATCTTTCAAAAAAATCTAGCAGCGAAGACGTTGAAAGTTCTTAATGAACATGTGAAATGATCATGCATGCGCGGGCACTTCAATGGATTCTGTAAAGTAATAAGTAAATATGATACCTGGAACTATTCTATTGCATATCCATTTGTGAACCCTTTATCGATTGATTCTCAAAAACGACTTATTTCTCTGCTATAATAATCCCATATGAAAGAATGAAAATCTTTGACACTTTCCTTGGTGAACAGGCTATCGATGAAATCTCCCTTCTACTCAGCGAACTACCATTTCAACCGTAACTAGATATCTTCCCCTGGATCTATATGAATAATTAGGATCACATGACCAACAGGGTGTTTTAAGTGGAATTTGATTGGTCAGTTGTAAAGATGGCTTGAAGGAGCGATTCCGAGCTAGTATCACATCAGATCACTTCCTCCTGATCCCCTCCCTTCCACGACCAATTATGCTCATCTGGTTTATGAATGTACACTGCTATTGATGGCGCTTTTTTATTGCTCAAATACTTTCTGTGATAGTGACAAGCAGACGAGCATATCTTCTCTGGAAATCAACGCATAATATAGCAGCTGTCTGTGCTCCAATGCCAGCATTCTAGAGGCTGATATTTCTGCATTTGTTAATATAGTAAGAAGGATGAGGATCATAGCACGTTATTTCGAGCGTTATAGCCCTTGTTTCTTACCCACGAGCTCAGTGTGCATCCTCATGAAGCCTCATCTTACACCTCACCGTTGAAATCTGCAGGAGTTACTACAAATGCACCAGCCCTGGATGTAATGTCCGCAAGCAAGTTGAAAGAGCTTCGACAAATCCCAAGGCAGTGATAACCACATATGAGGGAAAGCACAACCATAATGTCCCTGCAGCGCGGAACAGCAGCCACAAAGCAACTGACGGAAGTTCTGCGGTAGTTGAAAGAAAAGATTCTGGGGGCAATGATCAACGACACGGGGACTTTCTGCAGATGAAGCAAGAGCGTGAAGTCATATGATTCTTTTCCAGATTCCAATTTGGAAACCAGATTGGGCACCATCTGTCCTACCTGTGTACAATCAACAGGCTCTGAAGGATTCTCTAAAGGAATAGAGTTGGCTTCAAACCCAATTAAGGAACCCATCATTTCAATCCCTACGCCGTGTAAGCACATGCATTTATGTGCAATCTGTGCTGATTCTTCCCATTGATGTGCGTCATGGTTCCATTGGATCTGGGCAAGATCCATGGTCATTCTCTTAAGCCAAGATAATGACAACTTCCTGCCGAAATCTGATCCCCCCTCTCTTTTTAAATTAAAATTTGATGGTGAACATTTGACCAGTTCCACATGATTCTGTAGTCCATCGGTATGTAATGGAGATGGTGATGACGTAGTTGTGGAGTTCAGATTTATCACATTTCCAGAATTGTGGGATTCTATTTCTAGGTTACTCTTAATCCTTGTGCCATATTTGAATACTCCATTTTTCATCCAGAGTAGTATGAAGAACCTAGACTGTTGCGATGCCAATTCCGTTCATGATATTTCATCAAGCTAGCCAACGGTTATCAAATCTCTCCATGTTCTTGAATCCTCCGTGACATCGGTACCTGGTCCGATTGCGGGAGACGAGGATTATGATAATGAAAACAGTGATCCGCACTGTACGGGAGATGGAACTCCGAACTATCCTATTCTGATTTTCTGCAAGCAACCAGATCGACTTCTAGTGAGATTCGTGATTCACGCATCTCAGGGAAATGGAGAAGCTCACCTGGCGGATCCTAGGGCCGATCGCCCTTCATCACCGCATATGATGAAGCATATACAGGTCCGCAACCCTCGCTGTCCCCACTCCGCAATTAATATACGCTGCTCTCTGTGCTCGCAGGTCACCTTCAGAAGCAGACTCACAAGACGGGATTGGCGAACGGCAGGGAAATGGAGAAGCGCACCTGGCGGATCCGAGGGTCGATCGGCCTCCATCACCGCATTTTATGAAGAATACACCGGAGCGCAGCCCTTGGCGTCCCCACTCCGCAATTCATATCCACTCGTAGGTCACCTGCAGTCGCAGACTCGCAAGACGGGAGCGACGACCGGCTGCCGCAACCCTAACAACCTCCATCCGTCGTCGTCATCCCCGGGATTGCCCCACCCTCCTCCACCGCCGGCTGGAATCCCCCCTCCCCCCTTCTCTGCGCCATCCCCGAGGAGCGCATTTATCTTGTCGAGAGGATTCCGCCGAAGATCGCGTCTTGCAAGGCCCTCCCCCGGCGACCGGCGGTGCGCCACCCGCCTGCCCGCCATGATCTGCGGCGTGCGTCAGCGGATTTCCGCAATCGGCTTTCGACTAGACAGCTGGGGAAAATTTCAAAACAGTCCCTTTCGGAATCAACCCTGTTCTACAAAGACATCAGTGACGAGTCAAAAATGAGATTTTCAATTTTTAGAGGGTATATCTTCAATTTCCTCCTAACCTCAATATCATTCCCTACGGAGCATTGTAACGTGGTCGAGGTCGTCTTTTTAACTATTTAATATATATATATATATTATAACGATTATTTGACCCTTATACCCTTTTTTTCAACATGAAGCACGTTTTTCTGAAAAGTCACCCATCTATCATTACCTTAATTGCTTAGGTTGCCAACAATATACATCACCGTTGACCCTAGTCTTCATAATTATAAATAATAGAATGTGTTTGACTAGCACACGATTGTAATGTAGGGGACATAAACTACACATTTTTATTAATTTATTTACTCTAATTAGAATACAAAAATTTAGTTGATTCATTTGGATAATCAATGAGTAAAGAATGTAGTATTTTATTTTGTTTGATAACATTTAATTATAATTATTCCGGTTGTGGTTGGCCCGGGTACTTACAGTGATCAGCTAAAATTTGGATATTTAAAATAGAGGCCCTGGGGACAAAAAGATAAAAACCTACTTTTTTCTGATGTTAATGTAAAAGAGGTGGGGCCCGCCGCTAATGTGATATTTAATTGAGGTCCAATAAAATAAACTAATGTCTATGAGAACCTGTCAGTGAGGATATTTTAAAACAATGCAGCGTACGGCCGTCTTTTGGGCCCACAATCCTCTTCTCACAAGGCGTGTAATTACGTATAAACCCTCACGTCCGTTCTTTTAGCTTTATTACCTTTATACTCTCTAAAATCGGAAAAGTCCTCCCCATCCGGTAACGGGTGTTGAGGAGGCCCAGTCAGGGCCGGGGACCCTGCCAAAGTGGCCCTAGACTTCGTATCTGATAAAAGGCGACCGTCCGGGGCCGGGCTCTACGTAGCCAACTTGAGCCCGGGCCCGGACTTGAGGAGAGAGAGAGAGAGAGAGAGAGAGAGAAGAGAGGGATTTTGTATCTTTTGGGTTCAAGAAGACCGTACTGGAAAGGAACTCTTATGGGTCGCCACAATCAACGGCTCCCTATAAAGTATATATAAAATATTATTTATGAATAAATTAGTTTATTTTATATTTATCGGGGCTATTATATGAAACTTTATAAGCGACGTCGCCACCGCACCCACTTGAAGGTCGGATAGAGAGAGAGTGAAGAGAAGAGAGAGAGAGAGAGTGAACAGAGAGAGAGAACATATATATATAAATATTATTTATGAATAAATTAACTTTATTTTATATATTTATCGGGGCTATTATAGAAACTTTATAAGCAATCTCGCGGCGTATCCACTGCGAAGGTCGGATCGAGAGAGAGAGAGAGAAAGAGAGTGAAGAGAGAGAGAGAACATATATATATATAAATATTCTTTATGAATAAATTTACTTTATTTTATATATTTATCGGGGCTATTATATGAAGCTTTATAAGCAATGTCGCCGGCGCACCCACTCCGAAGCTCGGATCGAGAGAGAGAGAAGAGAGAGAAGAGAGAGAAGAGAGAGAAGAGAGAGAGAGGGAGGGAATCGTCAGCATTTGAAAAACGGGGCGACCAACTGGAACGCCGTTCAAGATTCCTTTCGCTGCCGGTAAACTGGCGGCATTTCCCTGCTGTCGCCTTTGTCGTTGTTCTCCTCCTCCTCAGGCAGTAGTGGAGTTGATGCCGTTGGAAGGAGGAAGCGGAGGGGACGCGAGCGAAGGTATGGACAATACGAGCCCACACTTTCCCGGCGAGTTGATTCCGGAGTTGTTTGTTCGACAGACCATCTCGATATAGACGTGTCTCTCCCCAATCCCTCGAATAGCGGAGCCCAGGGAAGAACAAGAAAGGGGGGGAGGGGGAGGATAAAATCCAGAGGAGGATGGAGAGATATCGGGAAGAGATCGCGACAAAAGAGATGTGACGTTAGCTTTGTCTTTCCGTAATTGTTGTCTGCTTGAGACATCTCCCGGGCAATTTTCCCCTATCTCGGTCCCGGGGGGCTTTCCTCTGTACGTTCACGACAATTTGCTCATCATTTGGTTGCTCTGTTGATTCCCTCTCAAGAAGACGTCCTCCCATTTCCACCTAAATCCTGATTGCTCATCGAAAAACTGGTTTCTTATCCGCATCTCGTTGTGTCTGGTTTTCCCTGATCTGGTCCATGCGCTCACTGTGATAGAGAACCATGGGTTGCATTGCGTCGAAGGATGTCGTCTCTGTGAACCCTGCTCTAGATCACTCAGGCGCAATCAGGATCCATAGTTCCGGAGGGGCGTCGTCTTCTTCTCGCCGGAATGGGGCGAAGAAGAGATACGGAAACCTCGTCACGGATGCGTCGACGGAGTCCAGGAAGGCTAGCTCAAATGCCACCAGCGCGCTGAGCTTCCGGCTGTCGAACCTCCACAAGTACCTGGAAGGGGAACTGGTGGCGGCCGGTTGGCCCGCCTGGCTGAGCGCAGTTGCTGGAGAGGCCATTCAAGGATGGGTGCCGCTCAAGTCCGACTCATTTGAGAAGCTGGAAAAGGTAATGGGCAAAACCTTTCGCCAACGTTTTTATCACCGATGGTTCCGGCTCTTTGCTTCAAGAAATATTCGTATGAATCACAACTTTCAACGTCTGCGTTGAAGTGAAAGTTTAAATGTCGACTGATTTTATGTATTTAGATAGTGAATCCTAATTTACTTCACGGATATGCATCTGCACACTTGCCACCAAAAGATCTTTAAAGGCCTCTAATGAGACATATGAATGTGGGTGCACCACATTCCGAGTTCCCACATCCTTCTGGTTGTATATTGTCTCTCAGTTTTTGCTTCTGTGAATAGATTCCTCAGAAGTTTCTTTCCTCTGGTTCATTGATGTCTGCCGAGGGCATATAAAATTGATTATAATCTACGACAACGTTATGCAACAATCAGGTAACCTTGGTGTTTTGTTGCCAAATTCAGTCACTGTTTCTAAAATCAGCCACCCACACAATCAGGCTGATTGTGTCAACGTTAATGCAATCAGACACACCGAAGTAAGAAACAAGACATTACTTTGTCTAAACTACATGATGCCCTGCATATCATAATGTTTAGCCTGTACTCATGCCGATCTCGGTACATAAAACCTCTTACAGAGTAAAGCCCTCGGATGAACGTCAATTTGTTATTACTTGTTTGTTTAAGCATTTCTTGACTCAATCTTAGTTCTTTGCTGTTTGGCCCTTTAGATTGGGCAAGGTACATACAGCAGTGTATTCCAAGCGCGTGAACTGGAGACAGGAAAGATTGTTGCCCTGAAGAAGGTACGATTTGACAATTACGAGCCCGAGAGTGTCAGGTTTATGGCACGGGAAATACAAATACTCCGCAGGCTCAATCACCCAAATATTGTGAAACTTGAGGGCGTGATTACATCTCGGTTGTCATGCTGTATATATCTTGTGTTCGAGTACATGGAACATGACCTTTCAGGGTTGTCATCCTGTCCTGATATTCAATTCAGTGAGTCCCAGGTTCGTCTGTGCTCGTGAAAACAAAAATAACTTTATTCTTTGACACAAAAAAAGAAGAAGAGAAGAATTCCCTTTTTTTCCCACTTGCTCATCGAAGAGTTTCATTTTACTTGTCTACCTTGTAGGTGAAGTGCTACATGCGCCAGTTACTCTCTGGACTTGAACATTGCCATTCGCAGGGTATCATGCATCGTGACATCAAGGGTTCAAATCTTTTGGTTAACAATGAAGGAATCCTCAAAATAGCTGATTTTGGTCTGGCGAACTCTTATTTGGGACAAAAGCAACCATTAACAAGTCGTGTAGTTACTCTATGGTATCGCCCACCTGAACTTCTCTTGGGATCAACAGACTATGGAGCGTCAGTTGATCTATGGAGTGTTGGCTGTGTATTTGGCGAAGTGCTTCTGGGGAAGCCTATCCTACAGGGAAGAACTGAGGTAATGACCTTCAGTGCTTCTCGTTTAGTGTTATACTTGCCATATTGTGAGGCAATACAGTTGTTTAGGGTTATTAAAACCTTTTGTCCAGGCTTAATGTGAAGCTATAGAGGGTATATGTTATTACACATGGCCCTCTTTTACTCATTCTTGATTCTTCTACGTACTCACAAACTATGTATGCTATATGCCTTTTATCTACATATTTGGGATATTTGAAAAAAAAATCCTTCTTTCTTTACCTGTTAAACGGAGTCTAAAGTAAGTGATTATATTTCCCCCTGAACGGAAAGTTACTTAATTCTGCCTACATCCCGATTCGCAGGTTGAACAGTTGCATAAAATATTTAAGCTATGTGGCTCACCACCGGATGAATATTGGAGAAAGTCCAAGTTACCGCATGCAACTATTTTCAAACCCCATCAACCCTACAAAAGTTGCCTTAAAGAAACATGCAAAGGTTTTCCAGACTGTGCATTCAGTTTAATAGAAACTCTCCTCTCAGTTGAACCTTATAAGCGCGGAACTGCTTCCTCTGCTCTCAAATCTACGGTATGTAATGTTTCATTCTTCTCTCTCAAAGCCCGACACTTCATCTAGCTAGTACATATTATTTCTAAAATGTTTTAAGCCACTAAAATAGTTCAAGATTTCGTATGTTATTTCACTTGTTTATCAGTAGAGCATGTGGAGCTACATATGATTGTTTCGTTTAGCCGTTTTCCAGATGGAAAACCAGTGGCATAAAACTGCAAATTGCCAAATTTATGTATGCAAGACAAGTTGGCCAGTCATTTAGATTTCCAAATAGAAAATGAAATAATTATAAGGCTAGAAAGTGCTTACCTTTCTAAGCTGTGATTGCCAGAACTTCAGAAGTTTTGATTCATCAATGAAAATGTCATGTCCGAAAGGTACAGTTTCTGAATCCTAAATGCTAGGCAAGTTTCCTGTGGAAGGCCCCTCTGCCCATTTGGTTGGTTGGTCGAGGGGGAGAGCGTGGTGACGTTAATTATGTTAGTTTCAATACCTTCATACTTGTACCCTGTAATCATGCCTATTCCTGCATGCGGCTTTACCCATGCCATACACATTTTCATCCCTTGCTATGTCCTGCTTTGCCACTGTGATGAACCATAGATTCACTGGCCTTGGAGGGCATTTTACGAATTTCTTTTGTCTGGATGCAGCCGAACTGTGTACCATTTGTCATCAGATTAGCAGTGGCTCTTATGTTTCTCTCATTTAGTCTCCTGATGACTACCTGCATTACAGAGAGTGGTGCAACACTGAAAAAAAGAAGAAAAGAAAAAAAAAAAAGCAAGAGATAGCATCCGAATAGCTAGAACTTTCAACTACCTCTTCTCAAATCAGCTTGAACAGTCCTCTCGTTCACTGCAATCTCCAACATGAAAATTAATGCATCATCAGTGACACTCTGAGCCTGTCATTGTTTCATTTTATGTTCTTATGTAGATCAGTGTTGTCAAAGTTATAATGGAGCATACTAACCTTATCTCATTCTGGATCAGTATTTTGCTACAGAGCCTTATTCATGTGAACCATCTAGCTTACCGAAATACCCCCCTAACAAGGAGATTGATGCAAAGAATCGCGAGGAATTACGCAGGTGATTGTTCAAAATTCCATTTTTTAAGATACTTGATATTTAAATTTAATATCTCTCCATCGTGAGGAAAGTGCTATATTTTTTAAAGTGTCTTGAGCTGTAGAATTTTTTTTATTTCCCATTCATTGGCAAGAGACATTATATATGGAAAGTATTTTCCATTAATTGCCAAATTTCTTTCGTTGATTCTGTATGTTACCTACCTATGGATTTGGGATTATTTCCAATATGGGATGCCAAGGAGATTCCTTTGACTTTTTTTGAATCTTGGGGAATCTTCCCTGAATACTTCCCATAGAGCTGATGAATCCGCGCTTCGCATCTATCTTGTCTGACAATGAAGCTAAAACTATCGCAAATGACCTAGAATTATGGTTGACATCCTTCTAAGATGCTATCAACAGGCGTATCTGACAACCGTTGTGGCGTTTCAGGAAAAGGGCTCCCAACAGGGGCCACGTATCAAGAGGCTGTAAACCTTCGCGAGAATCTAATGGCCCAAACAGATTGCCGTCATGTGCTGAGGTAACATCCATCATCTGTTCAGAAGCTGATTGCATCATCTATTCATCTGCAAAGAAAAGCAATGGGTATCTGATATCAATCAAATTTGTTTTCTCTAGTCTCTGCGGGAGCTCAAAACAAATGCCCATGTGGTGAAAAGGAGTGGTCTCAAGCCAAATCCTCAGAGCAGAGACGGCAGTTCTAGGCTCTTCACAGACCTGCAGGCAGTATCGACAACAAGACCGCCAGATGAAGCTTCCCACTCAAAGCTTCACTCTGAGGAAGGCATATCTTTCTCTGGGTCGCTGTTGCTTCCATCCTCCGGTGGTTTCTCATGGGCGAGACACTGGAGAGAGGACGATGCAGGTTCAAGGCCAAACAGCAGAGCCAGTTCAAGGGAGGCCCATGAGCTGTCCAATGAGAAGGCGAAGTGGGTGGCCTTGAAGCAGCTGAGGCCATTAACGCGCCCGGATTCCTTCGACGCTTCTGAAGCCTTCAACTCCCATAACCTCTCGGAGGTGCTCCTCTCGAGAGACTGCTGATTCCTTTCCCCTTTTGGTTATCGACGCTGATTGTTCTCTTCGTTTTTTTTTTTCTTTTCTTGTTCAGAGTTCCATGCAAGATCAAGAAGATCGAGTGGAGTTCTCCGGCCCTCTGCTGTCTCAGTTGAACAAGGTCGACGAGTTGCTGGAGAAGCACGAGAGGCAGATCCGGCAGGCTGTTCGTCGCTCCTGGTTCCAACGGTGTAAGGATTATATTGAGAATTTAATATATAATAATGGTTTGATCCGGAAATTAATATGTGAAAAACTTACTCCTATCATTCATCGATCACTTTTTTAAAAAATAAAATAAAAATCCGTTTGGGTAAATTATTTTTGCCACTGATTCGTGTGCTCATTCATATGCAGGGCAAAGGGAAGGAAAGCAGGAGGCCTGAGCTAGCTGCTGCCGCTCGTTGCTCTTTTGAAGAGAATATCACCCGAGTGAACCAGCTCCGTGGCGATGGAACCCGAGAGGGGAAGGTCCACGTCGGCCGGTGGTGATCTTCAAAGAAGATGACTGTCGCCTGACGTGGCTCCTGGAGAAGGTCCACTCTGGGTGATTTGGGGGGGGGGGGATTACGGCAAGTGATTTTAAGTTGCGGGGGTTTGATGTAAAAATGACGTAAAAATCTGTCTTTTGACTCTGCAGGTTTATTGTAAAGATACCATATTTTTTTCTTGCAGCGTATGGAGTAGGGAGATTTCTAACCGCCGTCCTGGCATGCTACGTACTATCTGTCGCGGAAATGGGGGTATCGTGGCGGCTCGAGAGTAGAAGCTCACGGAGTGGAGTGCACCACGTGTCCAGAGAATTTCCAAATTGACCGTCAGGGGTAAGGTCAGGAGCCAGCGCCTGACCCACTTGGGTCGAATCAGTAGTCCGGTCAAGAGGATGGGGCCCACACCGACCAGGGTCCTCCACTTATGTACTTAATTAGAGAGAGAGAGAGAGAGCGGATAGTCGGGGTGTGACACGTGGACACCATGTGGGCATTTATCTGCTGAGACGTCGACGTTGTGGACCGTACATCGCGAGATTTGGGCACAAGGGACCGGCCACGTGGATTTCGATCGTCTTTCGAGGAGGTGTGGGGACCGCCAACGAGGGGGTGGCAGAAAGGGCTCATGGAAGTAAATGCGGCGGTGGAAGCTGTCAGATAGGGAGGGGGTAAGACGACAAACGGTGACCACAATCGCACATATTATTACATTTCTGTAGCAAGTCCTGTGATGAGAAAACGCCAGAAGGCGGGGACGGCAACTGTCGCCGTCTTTCCAACCCCTGAAACATGGAGATCTCGGCTTCCCCTAAAAGCTCTGCAGATCGCTTGATTCTTGAAGGCGATCGGCGATGGCAAACCTCGGATGGATTCTCCCCGCACCGGTCGACGGCGAACTCCGCCGTTGCACCGCCGACGCCACGGTAATTGCTTCTCTCTGTTCATGTACGCCCTGTGATTGATTGTCGTCATCGTCTGGTGTCAAGGTTTTGGTCGAACGAGTGGACTGTTTTCCTTTTGGATAGTGTGGCGGTGGTGGAGGTGACTGTCGCGACATCTGGGGTCGTTCCGATGCGGATAGACCCTATGACCTCATGGCAGTAGATGCGAACCATGCGGTAATCTTCCAAGCGGGGTTCGTCATTTCCTGCTCTCTGCGGGATTGGTAGGCTGCTGTGAGATGTTATCGAGAGAAGAAGGGTCCACCGGTGGGATCTACGGCCGTGACCGGCTTCTGATCTGCATGTTCTCAATAGATATCCAAGAAGGAGAGCTTTCCTCTGTTGTCGGGATTTGCTGGTATAGAGGGATTTTGGCGTCGACGAGCACAAACGTCCAAGAGAAGAGGACAAATGTAGATCACATTAGGATATGGATTCAGCTGGGGTCGGACAGTCCATGCTTATTGGCTCTCTGCTGCCTCTGGAGAACGAAGGCTTCGCGGCTCACGAGAAAGACAGGAAGCATAGAAAGAAGACGGAGAGGGAGAACGGATGACCTGACAGTCCAGCCTCTCCTTGTTCAATTACGAAACCCACCTCTGCCTGCTTTCCTTAACCCAGACGCTTGGACGATGAAATATGGTACGACAGGAGAGCGCGCGCCCGGTGTGTGGGGGAGGGGGCCGCACTCTCTCCTTAATGTCTCCCGAGGAGGTGAGGGTGGAGGTGAAGACCAGCAGGGTTTTGGTTTTGTTTTCCTCGTTCTGGTCAATGTGACCTCCAGATAGTCCTGTTTTCTTCACGCTCTGGGTCTCGGTTCATCTTCCTTGTTGTACACCGATATGAGGAAGCACGGCTGGCAGCTCCCCTACCACCCTCTCCAGGTCTGGTCTTTCTCGCTGTTCCGTTTTTCTCTCAGCAGTTGTGAGTGTGACTCCTCAGCTCTCATTTCCCTGGGTCAGGTAGTGGCCATTGCGGTTTTCCTGGCTCTGGGGGTCGCCTTCTACGTGTTTTTCGCCCCATTTGTCGGAAATAAGAAGCTTGAGCATTTGGCAGCCGGGCTCTACACTCCTCTGGTTAGTCATTTCCACCCATCAGGTCTCTCATTTCTTTCATACATTATTCTATGTCAAAGGTTGACATTTATCTCGTTGTCCTTTCTTTTTATGTGTGGGTCTATACGTCATACTGAGCTCTGTATAGTTTTTATCTTGCTGTTCAGAAACTCTCCAATGTTTCCCCTTCACGATGTATATAACACGTGAAAAAAACTTTCTCTTGTATTCATAATGTCCGGTGAAATTGAAGTTAAGATAAAGTGTTGGTTGTCTAGCCTGCATCATGTTGTACTTTCGGAGGTAGCTCAAACATAACATCTGACTTTGGTTAAATTTTCTAGCTTTCGTGCGTCTTCTGCATATACGTTTGGTGCGCAGCAACAGATCCAGGGGATGAAGGAATTTTCAAGTCAAAAAAGTATCTGGGCGTTGTGGATGACGAGAAACCTGCCAGCTCAAAGGGACCCAGACAAGGGAACGAGTCCATTTCCTCTGTTAATGAAATGAATACTGCTACCTTTGGGGAGAAGTCCCTAAATGAGGCCTCAGCTACCGATGCTAGTGTTGGGATATCGTTGAATGAGTTCCAAAAAGAAAGTATTTCTTGTTTTCTGGCTCTGCTGGGAAGGTGCCCTCTTTCGTACGTATGTCGCCAGTCTCATTCATGTGGCCAACGTACAGAGCAACAGATGAGCGAGGATGGATCGTTTTACTGCAGTCTTTGTGAAGTTGAGGTGAGCGGCTAATGTCTGACCTTGGATGGCGATGTTCCAACCTTTTTCTTGCTGATAGTATTTTCTGTTCTATGGTTTGTTTTCAACGTTATGGTCCATGTCATGCATTATCCTGAATTATAGAGGATTTAATGACTTCATTTTAAGATATTTTGAATCACTGCAGAAGTCAACCATTATATTATAGTTGGGACCGGTCAACCGGTATCACAGAAGTCACTGTTTTGTCCATAGATTCAGGTGGAAATGCTGGTTGAAAGATCAGATCATTAGTCTTTATTGGAGGAATCGTGCCCGTGGGCTATGCATTGATAGCATCCCTCATGTACATCTACATAAATGATAGCAAAAATGAGCTGCTGCTGAGGTGTAGTTACCTGAAAGTCAATGAAAATCCAGATGATTTTCTTGCAGAAAATTTTCTTTTATGGTCATCCTTTTGTAGCAGTAGGTGATAATCCTAACGGAAATTTAGTTTTGTCTTTGGTGTCAGTTTAAACTCTTGATCAGGTGCTTTTTCCCAGCTCTATAAATTTTATAATTCTTGAACATAAATTAGATAATCTTTTTGAGTAACAATTGCAGCTGTCGTCATATCTTTGCTCTTCAGAGGAATGAAGCATACAGATCATCTGATGATCCACTCTAGTTTTTATTGACTGCAATGAATAATCTGTACATCGGATTTAATCCTCAAGCTCCTATCCCAATCCCGCAGGTGTACAAGTATAGCAAGCACTGCAGAGTCTGTGATAAATGTGTGGATGGTTTTGATCACCATTGCAGGGTACTGAGCTCTTCTCAAAATCTCATCTGTACCCCTTCAAGGATATCTGACACCATCCCTTCCCTTCAATTTGCAGTGGCTCAACAATTGCATCGGCAGAAGAAACTACCGAGGGTTCTTCATCCTCATGGTATCTGCTCTTCTCATGGTACGCCGCTCTTAGAGACGATCTCCTCAGAAGTTGTCTCCCCCAATCACAGATTTAGCAATCATCCCTCTCACATCCACAGCCCTCGCTTGCTCCGCCCCACAAGCACCGTCTTTCTGGTCCTTTTCATTTGGGATATTTATTGACAGGCATGGGTGGTTTGTGCACCTTGGGCTTGAGCTTGCAGCTTATTCTACAGTGGTCAGCGGGGGTGTTCATCTTGATTCGCTGTTTGCTCAAGCAGAGAGAGTTCACAGGGGATATAACATCGAAGCTGGGGAGCAGCTTCTCCTTGCCTGCATTCGTTGTCGTTGTGGTGGGTCTGCTCTGATTTTAATTTTTTATTGAAGAAAATCTGAACATAGGAGAATTTTATTTTTTTAATCTGGAAATGTGGAATGACCCTAATGTTATTTTATTAAAAAAATTAGATGCTTTTGTTTTCAGGGTTCGTGCTCTTTCTTGGCCATGGTTGCCACCTTACCGCTCGCCCAGCTTTTTTTCTTCCATGTCCTCCTCGTAAAAAAGGTATGTGCTTCGGAAGTTTTGCTTGTTTACTCGTTGACAATTGTTTAATGTTCGTCAACTAATCACATGCATCCCTTGCCGCATTATAAACAACAGCCGTTGACTAGAACAGGAAATATTTATCTTCCTCTCTCTCTCTCTCTCTCTCTCTAAAATATAACTTTTCTTTTCAAGGTTAACTGCATTCTCTAATGGGATTCATAAATCTCTATTCAAAATAAAGGTCAGCAAACCTTCTAGAACACAGATGAGCGAGAGTAGTGTTTGAGATTCAACGTGATCATGATCATCGTCAACATCATCAGCATCATTAAAGTCTCATTTATTTTTTTCTGGGCAGGGAATCAGCACGTACGATTACATCGTGGCCTTGAGGGAGCAGGAGCAGGAGCAGCAGGGAATGCGGGGCCAGCAGAGCCCCCTGATGTCCCCGGTCAGCTCCCTCACCGGGCTGAGCAGCACCAGCTCCTTCACCAACTTCCGCCGCGGCGCCTGGTGCACCCCTCCCCGGCTGTTCCTCGAGGACCACCAGGTTTCTCCTCCTCTTGCCTTCTTTCCTGCTCGAGAGGGATGGTTGCAGTGGATCACTCAGTGGGAATCTTTTCATCGTCTTTCTTGTCTGCAGTTTGATGTGGCGCTGCCGGAGGTCGGAGGGTCGTTCCGTTCTGTGGGGAAGAGGCCTGCGGCAGAGCAGGGGAGAAACCCAGTGGCTGTGAAGATCAGCCCGTGGACGCTGGCACGGATGAATGCCGAGGAGGTCGCGAGAACGGCAGCAGAGGCACGGAAGAGGTCCAGGCTGCTGCGGCCGGTGACGAGGAGGGATGTTCCTGTTGGGCCGGAGACAGACAGCAGCTTCGGCAGTGGCAGCGGCCGAATGATGCCGATTATCGAGCGAGTGACCAAGGCGACGAACAAGAGGGGGGGCCGGCCACCCACCGGCAACACGCTTCATGAAGCCCTTGTGAAGACCTCTGCTGGCGGCGCATCCTCTGGCGTGGCGCCACTCCAGCTCGCGGCGAGGGGCGCATTCTGCACGAACCAGCCCACGTCCTCCCACGGCGGCGGCGCCGCCGCTGCCTCCCCTGACAGTAGCCGGTCCTCCTCTGTCGCTGATGAGGCCCGTAAGGGCATTGTCCACCGCTCCGACGATGCCACCGATGGGTACGAGGCCTCCGGCGGAGAGGACAGCGACCGGATTCCCGCTGGAACCGTCCACCGGCTGCCGATCTGGAACAACCTCCTCTTTGACTCAGGCCGCATCGACACCTCCTCTTTGAAAGGGCCAGCTGATGGCAGGCTCGACTAGGTCAGCGTATCGATGGTCAACGGCTTCTCCGGATGGACTCCCTCAGGTCAATGAGTCTATTATTGTTGACCTGACTGACCCCTCTAGTTTGCTTGTAAGCAGTTCCCTACTGTTGATGGTCAAATCTCATGGCCCATGTGTCACATGGACGCAGATCAAGGCTCGTCAATGGCCCATGTGTATGGTCTTAGGTGTATGAGCAGCTTAACCTTTCTTCCAATTAGTAATAGGAGACATTGGGTTATAGGGGAGAGATCAGGGCAACGACTTCCTTAATTGGTGGACAATCGTGACACGCTAAGTGCCCACACATCTGCAGTTGATAGTTAGCTGAACTATCAACTGCTGATGTTAGCCTGCGAGTGTCATGCAGGTCAACTGTGAGTTAGCAGAACTATGTAAGTGCCCACTCAGGTCAACTGTTCGGCCACATTTGAAACATACCGAGTACCATACCATGCCGATAATTAGCAGAACTCGTGAGGGCCTTCTCTTGTACTAGTCGAGTCCAATGCCTGTGCCATATGCATTCGTGCACCTTCCATGGGCTGCCATGCAATTGCACTCGTCATGTGTGCAGTGTTAGCCTGCGAGTGTCATGCCCATCATGCATATGTGCGCGCCAATTAAGGTGAACATTGAGACCCTGTTGTAAGAACCTTGGCCAGTGATATTAGAGGTGTGATATTCTACCCCACCTATGTTGGAGCTTGGACCTTGTAATACCTCTTGATAAGATCCTCAAATTACTAGAGGTTGACTTCTTACTCCTAAGTGGCATCTTCCTCTAATTGTCCTCGACACGAAAAATTGTCCACCTATGTTGACCTCATTATAGTCTAGAATGACCTCACTTTTGTCTCGAAATTGGATTTGTACTGAAGGAGGTGTACGTTGGGGACTATTTTTTTTTCCTTATCCTCATTATCACCATGATAAGACTTCAATAAAAGAGTAAAAGACATTGTAACGTTTGTTGCTTTCAAGTAACAAGTACTGAAGTTTGTAATGAGTTCTTTTTAATGTCATAAACTCTTATTGTGGAAATATTGTCATGTTAGTATTATCTTTTCTTGCATCTTCTTCTAAAATTTTATTGATAATGCTAAAGGTTTTAGAAGGGATTGAAAGATGATCATATAAATCATCATAACTAAACACATATTTTCTTAGATTTTTTCCTAAATTATTTTTGAAATGTGGTCCTTAAAAGTAGTTTCAATTCTAGGTGACAAAACCTTCATTGAAACCATGTTCATTTACATCTAATAGAGGAAGTCATTCCTCTAATACTTCTTTAGTTTTAGATCTTGACATTTCCATTCTATGTCCATTGTTGATCCTTGGTGGTTCTTTTGTGTTCAATCTATTCCTTCTTGTGTTTGTTAAGATTTTGCTTCTTCTTCTCACACTTGACCTTTCTTTCTTGCACTTGAACCTCATTTTTCATAGATTTCTTCCATTAGATGTCTAGCTTTCCCATTGTTATCTATGATGACTTTTTAATATCTATGTGAACAATGTGAGCCAACTAGAAGCATACATGTTTCAGTTCTGCCTTCAACTTTACATCTTCTCTCTCCAATTTGGACATTGCACTTATCAATGTAGTGAATCAACAATCTTGAGACTTAAGTGCCATTAGAATAAAAACTTGTGAAGTTGTGATTTCTTCATATGCTTCATTCACCTCACTCTGATACCAATTTGATAGGACCCTTGTTCAGAATATTATATGGAGACAATACAACAAGGAATGAATAATAGGAACCTAAATCTAGACAAATAATGAGAATATAAATATGAAAAAATAGACATGAAAATAGAAGATTAGATAATAGAAAGAGTAGGTTGGGCTTTGAGCCTACCCCATATCATAGAGCAATGGGGCATTCAAGATGCCCCCTACTCCATACCCTTTTCTCCACAATAATTGAGCCTTAATACTTCTTATCCTCTTCTATAAAAAAGACTTAACTGCCCCTCTTGAGGTCCTCACTTGAAAGGGTTATTTGGTCCATTTTGAGAGGAGATGTTGGGCCCCTCTTCTAGGCTATAGTAGGCTATATCATGCTTTTTATGCTCATTTTTGAGCTACAGTCATGACACCGTGCTGAGGCCCCTCTTAGCCTCTTGCACTTTGAGACGGCATAAAGATTGACCACATGTAAAAAAGAGATTGTGTATTTAGGGAAGCATATAGAGTATGATATCGAAGTTGTCTATTTGGAACACAAGAATTTTTTTCTCACCCTCCCACGCTTTGGACCTTTAGTGGAATATCATGTGCAATACTAATTCGAGTACATCCTACCAAGTTGATGACCTTTATTTTGCCAACTCCTCATGGCAATGCCAAGTCTATCAATACTGATTTCTTCTTAGAGGAGAAACAATGGGTAACCTCACTATCAATCATATGAGTGTGAAGTAGCCCTTACCGATATGTCCAATGTTGGTGTATCACTACAATGTGTCTAATATTTCTAGAAGATTAAGAATTGGAACCTACTTCATATATATTAATTGTCCTGCTATTGTGTTGATATAACTCCTCTTTAGGCAATCCCTCTTCATGGGGATCTCCACATGTGAAGCATTCACTCTTGATGGGTTGACATATGCAATTATCTTGGGTCCTCCTTGACTCTTGGAAAGTACTATCTCCTAGACAACTGTCATTGCAGATCAAGTCTTGAGTTTTATGATGTTTGACTTCTATTTACACCCATGACTACAACCTAACCAAAAAATTAAGCGAAAGCTTACTCTTCATTTGGTTGAGTCACGCTCTCAATTTCCTTTCCTCAGTTACCCATCAAGTGGACAAGGATAGGTTGACAATGCCCTTGAACATCTCAAAGAGCTCAATTCAGTGTCAAGTCAAAACTCAAAACAAGGGAAGCAATGATTTTGAACATTAACTATGATATTTTCAATAGTGAAAAATCATGATTTTAGTTTTTGATAAATCTGAAAAATGTAGTTTTGATCCTTGAACATATTCTTAATGTTAAGGATGATAGATAGAACTTCTTGATGTGGTCTTATATGGTCTTTTTGATGTGATGGAACTACTGAAGGTGTATGTGCAATATCCATGTAATATTGGTGGACAAAAATTACTCTCACAGCTCTTGGACATACTCCAAAATTGATGGACATATGTGACTCATAAGTTTAATATCTAGTTTCAAGTACGCATTGACCAGAGTGACATTTCCCTCATTTGAGGTGAGTTAGGCTCATAAGTATTACTCTATATCTCATATGTAATTTGCCAACTTATGTACACAATGGGCCCTCACATATGCCTGGGTTCTAAAACTAAAACCACTAGACATTTCACTAGGCATTTCACCAATGCCATATTGGCCAAAAGAATTCGATGACTACATTGTAGCTGATTGACTTTGACTTCATCCACCTAAGTCACCCACGAGTAAGCCATTACTTATTCTAATGTAGTTCTTATCATGTCAATTTGCTCGCATAGAGTAAAAATGCAATCGTCTTTCACTTGAATTGTGTTCTCCAACATGAAGATCTTCTACTTCATGCGATCAATCCTCAAATCTTATGCTTCAACCTAATAGTCAAATCATATCTCTCTTACATGACAATAACTTTGCTTTGATACTAATGTCATTGGGCAGCTGATCAACCCTTGCTGACGATGACCTATATGTGGCCTTGAACATCCAACATCACACCTAAGCAGCATAACCTCTCTCTTGTACTAAGAGTCTTTGTGGAAGTATAAACAAGAAGGATAGAAAAACTTGACTTCTATTCCAATCAAAGAATACTCTATAGATCATTGAACAAGTTACATTCTTTTGATTTAAAGTTTAATAATTTTGGAGGCTTGATTCCTCTCATCATTCATTTTGGAAACTTTTCATCTAGGGTGTAACTTTTTCCCTTGAGCTTCTTTGATATTTGACCCTTAACCTTGATTTTTTTTGGTTCCTCACTTGTTTGGTGAGGAGAGTGTTCCTTCAATATAAACTGATATTTTTTTCATTTTCTGAAATTTTAAATATCTGCTTAGTCATCCAAAATTAGCCTTTCTTGGAAGCAAGACTTCCCAATGGTTAAATCAATTTTATCATTTTGAGTCATGCCTAAAATCAGTCCTCTCTCTCTCCTCATGTGTGGACACCCAAATTAGGGCATACAAGACTAGTCCTTTTGTGGAAGTAGAACACCTCAATGGTTAATTCCATTTTTATAGTGTTGTTCAAACCTTAATTAGGGCATACAAAGATACACAGAAAAATTACACTAAAGTACTCAATAAATACTATAAATCATGCCCACAAAGAATAATTGACTAGAATATATAGAGTCCACTCTATTATTATCATTGTGTCTGTGCATTGAGCATAAAAATAGAGGTTTGGACAATAATTCACTAATAATAGATGAAAATAAAAATGGGCATACAGTCAAAGTAACATCATTCATATTCTCTGGAGCCGCCAAACTTCTTTCAAGCAAGTACATAAGTAGTTAACCTGATGTTGACCGTGTCGCTGACTATTGACCGGCTGACGTGGTTGACCGGTGGACTGGCTAAAACCCAGGGGAGGCGGGCTGGGGTGGACCAGCTGGTCTGGGGTGGTTCGGACCGGCGCAGACCCGGTGACCGGGCTGATTTGCGGCTAGATGGTAATGGGCCGTTTGGGTCGGTCGGATCCAGATTCACGAATCGGCGGGAGATCACCCTAACCGGTAAGACGAACCGGAACCGCCCGGAAAGGGGGGGTTGGAACGCGGAGGCAAGCGGTGGCAGCGGACGGCGGCAGCAGGGGAGGATGAATCCGGTGGAAGACTAGCGGGCGATGGATGTCGAACGCGGAAGGGGAGTAATGTCGGAAAGACAGCGGCTTGAGGATGGGCGGCGGCGGTAATAAGCAGATGGAGGAAGGTGGCGGACGGAGGAAGGTTGCGGCGAACAATAGACGGTGGCGGCGGACAGATATCGGCCCTCACGACCTCCCCTTGACGGAGCGAAGATAGGTAAAATCCTCAACTTCTTCTCTACCCCCGTTCTAGGAAATCAATAAGGAAATAACAATCAAAGAAATCAATAATAAAGGAAATCGCTTTTAAAGGGGCTAGGCCGGTGCGCTGTTGACATGGTCGTAGGTTTCCGCCTCTTCGTTCCTCACTGTGTGGAGGACGGAAGAAGAGATCGCGTAGAAGGAAAGAGGCTGGAGGAAGGGAATGAACTAGGGTTTATCACTCCGATGAAGAGAGTCTTGAGGAACCCTTAGGGGTCAAATTGTTTAGCATATATATATCTATATATATATATATATATATATATTGACATATATATGTTTTTGTGCTGTCGATTGGATTCGGTAAACAATAGAGATGAAACAATTGTCCTCTCCGGGCTCTAATTGCAGAAAACTGCATCCCCTACAGTGTCTTAATCCTGTCTTTCCAAGAATATCTCCCAAATGGAAATGGCGAGATTATAAATTGGATCTCGATTTTCCTTCTTCATTCAATCGCCGATTAGCATGATTCTTTTTGCGTGAGTAGACTTCCTTGGACTCTCCTAGTACTCAATAATCCCAGGATGCAGGCTTCACCTAGCTGGTTGGAGAAGAATGGACAGAATCCGACAGCAAAAGATTCAAAAGTTTGAAGAATTTGTAGATGGCAGATTAAAGCCTGATCTAGTCCTTGCCATTGCCCAAAGGTTGTCCCCCTCTCTCTCTGTTTTAATTTTTCTTTGCTTTCGATCTCATTATCTGTCAGCTGGCTTCTATCGAAAAGAGGAGATGTAATAGAGCACGCTTATTTTTAGATCATGCACCTTCTCCTTAGCATTTTAGCTTTCACACTGGGTTTTGCATGGAGGAATTACCCCCCCCCCCCCCTATTGTCGTCTCCAGCTTAAATCCTCGTTTTTTTTAAGGAATTATTTTCTTCTATTCACACAATGCTAATAAGAGGGTTTATCTCTTCTGATGAAATTATGCAGGGACAAGCTGTTTCGAGAACAGAGAGTTTTGTATCCTTTTGAGGTCTGCTTTGTTATGCAAACCTGGTGTTGTACATTGCCATGTATGTGTTTCCCTAAACATATTTTGCGTTTGTGCAAATTTTCTCAGTTTTTTCTGCTGATCATCTTCTAGATATTGATATATATATATATATATACCTATGTTGATATCTGAGTGCTCGTGGCTGTTAGTTCTTAACTCATCTGCACACCTTTCAGCTCTGATCTGAAGAAGAATATCGAAAATCTACAGAAAAATGGAGTTACTTCACTTCGAACAATGGTCAACATTGGCTCTGAGGTTTACCTGCAAGCAGATGTGTATGCCCATAAACTCTTCTGTCTTTTTCTACGCTGATATTGTTATTTAAATTTAGAATTCAGACAGTCTCTTGTTTCTCCTTGTAATGAAAGCAATTCGAACTCTAGCTCAACGCTGTCCCCACCTTTGCATGATTGCTGGAACATAGAAATTAATCCTTAGATGAATGTAAATCTCTCGAAATATTGACTCTTACACATTCCAACTTCAAGCACATAGACATAATTCTGGATATTTTGCTCAATTTGAGTCTAGAATATTTTGTAAAGGGAGTCATTATGGTGTTTCATTCTGTTTTTTTCCTCTCCACAGGCCAGACACTCGTCACATATTCGTAGATGTCGGGCTTGGTTTCCATGTTGAGTTTACCTGGTCTGAAGCTCTGGAGTTCATATCAGTCAAGGAAGCAAGAATAGCCAGGCATGCCCTCTCCATTGTGAGGTCCCATATTTTCATTTATACCTGACACCATATGATATCATTGTTTTGTCGGCCATTCATCTCACATGCAAGTACTTTATAGATTTATATATTAGTGTTGTATAATGCAGCCCAATTATTTTTTGGGTCCTGGGGTCAGCCCAGCCAGTCAACATAATGATTTAATCACTCTTAAATCGTATATTTCTGGCCATTAATCACTTGATTGCCATGTTGGATTTGCATTTTTTTCACTACTTGATAGGCAAATCGAAGAGTGTACCCAGTTGATCGCGAATATCAAAGCTCGTATTAAATTGGTAAGCATGTTTCTGCACTTTGTGGGTCTTGGTTTTGCTCTTTGTAGGTTTGCCCAATTAAGCATACTAATTCCTTCAAGCTCTTTCTCATAGACCGTTTCTGCTTCTTTAATGCACCATAATCTTCAAAGCTTATGCTCTTTCATTACAACCATCCCCACATAATATACCACAATTAAATCACTTCTCTCTTGTTCTTCAACACTTGTTGAACTTCTGGATGAATGATGGAATAGTTCTTTATGATTATTGTTTTAAGAGAAAAACAAATGCACTTGCGGGGGTACCTTCATATGATTTCTTAGTCCTCTGTGGGTCCCAACTCACCACATGGGTTCCTGCTCGAGCCTAGGAGAAACAAATCAGACTTTATTGTTGATCAATCTTATTTTTATTTAATTTATTAATGTTTTGGTTTTGTATGATCTCAAATTATCTTACAGTTCAATCCTCCAATGGAATTCGCATACTCTACTAAAAATGGCATTCCCTTGCAGGTCTGTGAAGGCATACGGGAGCTGCTCTTGTTGCCTGGGTAGTGAATGGGGTGAAGATTCTGTGGATCTGATTGACTTTTGAGGATTGATGAGTATGAGAGAGAGAGAGAGAGAGAGAGAGAGAGAGAGAGAGAGAGAGAGAGAGAGAGAGAGAGAGAGAGAGAGAGAGAGGTTGTTCTTTGTAAAGACTTTCTACGGTTCTACAACAAGATGGAAGAGGATGTTTTGTCGTTTGTGTGATTTCTTTTAACGTTCTACAACAAGACAAAAGGGAAATATTGTATTGAGCTTTTTTGTAGAAAAATCTGAAGAAAATTATGACTTTGTTGGCTAGTCAAATTGTATGAAGTCATTACATTCAGGAGCATTAATCAACCATTCAATAACCATCCACATCAGATCAAAAGGAAAACATCTTCATCCAAAGAGGATGAACGAAATTAATTCAAAAGTATCATCTTGTTCATCAGAATTTTAAACAAATCATAAGACAACATGATTATCTGAAAGCATTTCATGGTCATACTTTTGTTATTTGTATTATGAGAAATGTGATTTGAAATAATCTTTTGATAGAGTGATGTCTTTGCTAATAGTGGTTTTGACTTTTAGAGCTGTGAGTTTAGAAAAGAATTTTTGGATAAAATTTTAATAGGGTTGAGCCTAATAATTATCACTTGTGATCATGACATTCAATCTTATTAAAACTATTGACAAGGAGAGACGAGGTCGAGTCCCAAAAATTTGGCCGACTTTTGATCGGAGATGCATGCAACTTGCATTCGAGTAGTCTCATTTCTTACGAAAGATCAAGTACATACTTACATTGGTTAAGGACAATCTTCCCCGAGTGCTAGGCAAACTCTATGCCTAAGAAGTACTTGGGAGTCCCCAAGTCTCAAATATCTAGATGTTCTTGAAGAAACATCTTGATATCGTAAATGTTAGTCATATCACTTCTCATGACAATCATATCCTCTACGTAGACAACGAAAATAATGCATCTGTTTGTAGTGGTCTTGTGAAAAATTGTAAGCTCCACTTCGCATGCCGAGAAATCACACTGAGTGCTGAATTTGGTAAACCAAACTTAAGGACTCTATTTGAGACCATAGATGGTTTTACGAAGACAACACACTTTGACAGATTTCACCTTGATCATGTAGCCGAGAGGTTGCTCCATATAGACCTCTTTGTTGAGACCTCCATAGAGAAAAGTATTGGAGACATCTAACTAGTGTAGAGGTTAATCAAGGTTGACTACCATAGAAATAATGATATGTATCGAGTTTAGATGGATCACGAGAGAAAAGGTCTCCTCGTAGTCGATGCCATACTACTGAGAAAAGTCGTGTGTCACTAGTCGAGCTTTATAGCGATGAATAATGTAATCTGGAAAATACTTAGGGGTGTAAATCTATCTGCAAGAGACAATGTTAGCACAAAGCGATCAAGGAATGATCTCCCAAGTTCTCTAATGGATGAGGGCCACATATTCCTCATCCATGGCTGCCTTCCAATAAGGTACCGCCATAACATCCACGTGAGACTTGGTTATTAATTCAGTAGCCAAGGATAGGGTAAAAGCCTGATAAGATAGAGAAAGGCAATCATAGGAGATAGAAGAAGAAATGAGTTGAAGAGCGTAGGAGGGTGTACCTTTTTAGAGAGTAATAGGCATATGAAGATCGTCTAGAGGTGACGAATTTGTAGATAGCGTTGTCAATTGGTTAAGTACTTGCAGAGAGATTGGTCCAAGAGCGACTGTCAATGAGTCTTTTGAAGGCAATATAATAGACTGAAGTGGGCTAAGATATAAAGATGGTAATGATAAAGAGATAGTGACATCTAGTGAAGTTTTGATGATGAAGATGTGATGTCCTCTAGTAGGGGTATCAATTGAAGCGTCGAGAAGAGCATTCCAAAGTATATGTACTCATAAAAATAACATCCACTGATATCAAATACTTTTGCTCTTAAGGAAGGTAGACACGATATCTTTTTTGTCTTCGTGAGTAGCCAACGAAGATGCCTTTTCGTGCACGAGGGACAAGCTTAGACTTATTTAGGGTGTGGTCATGTACAAATGTCATAGTTAAAAACTTATGAGGGTAGAGAGAAGAGGTCATCTTTAGGGTTGAGATGATGAAGGGGAACTTCACTACCTAAGGGAGATGACGACAGGCGGTTAATAAGGTAGGTGGATGTGAGGACAGCATCGGCCCATAAGTAATCATGAACCCCCATCTCAAGGATGATGATATGAGTCATGTCCAAGATATGTCAGTATTTTCATTCTGTCACTCCATTTTGTTGGGACGTATGTGAACATATTATTTAATAAATAATCTCAAGTGATTTACATAGCTCTTGAATTACAAATTGTGTAAATTGAGATCATTATCCATTCAAAAGATCTTTGACATGGTGTTCTACTGGGCATGTACTTCTTGAAATAATTCTCAAAGATAAAGGACTGCAGTTTGATCTATGAAGAGATAGATCTATGATGCACATGAGAAATCATCAATTAAGATCATGTAGTAGTGAAAACCAGAAATCAAAGTGATGCGTGTGGGCCCCCAGACATCACAATGAATCAATTCGAACAACTAGTCGTATGGTAGGGAATCGTGTAGGTGGTATGTTGAATGAAAATATTTTTCAAGTTTACAAGATTCACATTCAAAATTAGATAGAGAAAGTCTAAGTAAAGCCTCATGTAATTTCAAAATATTTGAATAAACAAAACGACGATGTCACATAAGTGAATAAGTTTTTATAAATAGTAGGCATGAGAGACCGATAGATGAAGTGTCTAGAACAAGCTCATAGAGGCCTCAACCAATCTCTCTACCCAAATCAATCTGTGTCTCGGTCTGCAAATACTGAAAAATACAATGATAATGAAAAAATTGAACAGAGTAATAAAAAGTTTTGGTAATTGTACGAGAGGAGGTTGATATCAAGGTTAGAGACATAGAGGACGTTGAATAGGTACATGGAAAAAGTAGATTTAGCATCTCCTTTTCTGGTGACAGAATAAAGATGACCGTGATAATTTTGAGATAGATCAGATTTTGGAGGTAGGAAAGGAGAGATGAGATACTTGACATATGAGCAGATGCTCTTGAATCAATAATCCAAGTCTCAAACTTAGTAGTGGATGTTAAAAAAGTAGTACCTACATTGGAAGATGAAGCATGGTGTGATGTGTGGTGCAATGTGCGGAAAGTCGAAGCCACCTCTTTGGAGCGCATCCACTAGTCATACTTTTCGCGAGACAGAGATCCTAGTTATCTGTGCAAAAGTCGAAGCTGGTCCCCAAGAGGACCTTTGTGAGGGTGAAGAGGTGGTAACCAATAACGAAGAGGCGGCAGAGTGTGCATAGAACCCGCCTAAGGAAGCAGGCTCGGCCAATCAAATAAATAGTCAAACTTTTTGTAGCACTTGGTCGCCCAATGATTGATCCTCCCATAATATTCATATAGAGGAAGGTATCTCTGGCCCGAAAATGCTCTACAACTATTATTCTTTTTCTTGTCAGGAGGGGTAGGACTCCTTCCTCATCTTATTTTTTGAGTAGTAATTACCATAATTGAGGTTTCAGAGACAAGTGATGATATCTTTGACGATACTACATTCGATGTGGAGACGAAAAGAGCTACTCATTTGACTACGTTGAAAGTCTCTACTAACATCAAAGAGGTCCTGTCATTTAATATAGAGCTTCATACTTGAGAGGCCAGAGTTAGATCAATCGCATCAAGATATGCAGTTAGTAGAAATTCCTAGCGGTATTGTCGTTGAGTGGTCATGTCCATTGTAACGGGTTAGTACTAATCAAGTAAATTACTAAACTTCTACATGACAAGAAATGTGACATGAAAATGAGAGGCAGTGTTGTGCATCTTCATGATATTTTCAAAAATATCCATCATAAAGGTAATGTTGTCCTTAGTGTCAAAAGCTCTATCAAGAGTATCCCACATTTTTTTAACTATATTGAGAAATTCGATGTTGGCAGAGAGAACGGGAGCAACAAGTTTAAGGAATCACATCTATATGATCTTGTCTCTAACTGTCCATGCAGGGCAACGAAGATTATTCTTGGAAGTAGGAAGATCAGTATTGTATTACCAACACCCCTGAACACTGAGAAAATGGTGAAAGTTATGTGCCCATTGAATGTAATTCGTACATTCTTCATCAAACACCAGACACGGATTTTGGAGCTGAGTCAGAACTCTAGTGGGCAGGACATGGGTAGCTGCAAGTGAATCAATTGAGGTCGTGCCGACATCGATCGGTGTGTTCAATGGAGGTACAAAACAGTCTGAATTGGCCATGATGCCAGGCGGTCGTGGTGCGAGGGAGAAGTCCTCGGGTGAGAAGATGAATAGTCTCATCCCACGATGCGGAGAGTCGTCATTTGGAGATCTATTGGCTGAAAATGAGAGATCTGTTAGCTAGGAGATTCGGTTGGAAACAAGAGGTTATGATGCTCAAGGCCGTGGGAGGTAGCACTCGGGGTGTTGGGAGTCGTCGCATGAGGCATCGGGAGGTGATGCGTTGAGCACTGGGAGGTGACGCTCAAGGCATCGGAAGACTAGCACCGCAAAGAGGAGAAGGGCACCGCCAACTTGCTCTAACAATGCATGGAGTGTTGTGAGTCGATGCGTGTGGAGGGGGGTAGGTGCACGAGTGTCGAGAGGCTAACACCATCGAGAGGAAAAGGACGCTGCCGGCTTACTCTAATGACGCACGCTTGGAATCAAGAAGAAACATGGAGATGGTATCATAGATGAGGTGGAGCGGAACCTAGCTCTAATACAATGGACACAAATAGAATATGTATTGCTCAAGAAAATAAGAGGGGTACATATCTCCCTTTATAGAGAGAAAGAGGAAGACAAAGAGTTAGAGGAAGACGAATACTAAGAGACATGGGAAGACTAAGAGACACAGAGGGTTGAAGAAAGCGAAAGGCCAAGAGATGCGGGAAGGCCAAGAAACTTATAGTGGGCCTTCGTACTCACAAATATTTTAGTAAAAAATAAGTATAATTGCAAGAAGCAAATTAGACAGAAAAATGATTACATTTTATCAATCTAATCTCTTTCTTGACCAAAGTTTGACCAAAAATCCAACATACTATGTCAACATAATTTGATTTATCACATGTAAACCTATGAACATATTTTTGAACATTAACGCATGTGCAATCATGGTTGCCCCTACCATTGTGTAACATACATTCATATAATGCCGTGTTGTGTACCCTTAATTGCACACCACAATATGTGCATCCTCATGTGCAGTTTTATTGTGCCACTTTATGATTTGTGCCCCTACTTGTACCTATATAATGTTGTCATATTGATGTCATATCATATTGTGAGATCATTGAGTCACCTCATGCCAACTAGTCCTAGTGAGACATGAGGTCCATGGGAGACCCTCATGTTCCTCATGTTGACTGCATCTATGTTAATATGTCATGCTACACCATTGTGCACCCCATGTGCATGGTGCTCCTTTGTTCATGCTGCACTAGGTTGGTTCTCTTATTGCGCACACATTCATAGCCACATGCCCTTTGAGATTTTGGTATCGAATTCTCATTCCTTGAGCAAGGGTCATGAGATCCTCTCTTCACACTACTTTTTTGTCATCCTTGTCATTGGCATGCCACATCAATGCAATGATACTTATTGGCTTGAGTAAACTAGTACCTTGCAACATCTTGGTCTCCCTAGCAAGCTATAGTGGGGTTAATTATTGTTACCTTGTTGTGAGCTAGAATGACAATTGCCATTTTTGTTGGCTCTAGTGAAGGTAATAAAAGAAAATATAGATCTTTATCATGCTGACCCAATGCTTTAGGTTTGCTTTGAGAAAGAGACAAAGTTATTCCTTCAACATATCATTTATTTTCTCCATGTAATCATTCATGTGTAGTGTTAATGTAACATTTTTGTAGGATAACTAGGGGAAAATGATTAAAAATGACCATTGGAACCTAATCAAAAGTTAATAAAATAGAACTAAAAACATCAAAATAGATTTTAGAATCATTTCATAAATTCTACTTAAATTCATATGTTAACCTTGAGAGAAATTAGTTTTTGTCCTTTGTATAATCTGATATAATTCCCCAGGCATGGCCTTGAGAAGTATTTTTGTTTCCTTTTTTAAAGTTTATCTTTTTATTTTCTCACAACCAAAATCTTACAAGATATAATTAGTCAATCATAATAGACTCACAACATTAGGGGAAGGGAAGTTACTTTTAATGAAATAAGGACTGCATTTTATTTGCAAAGCTAATATCTTTTGAAAAAAATCTATAAATTTTAGTACATACTTTTAGAATCAACTAACAACATATAACAATTAAGCATTCTTATTGTCTTACCATCCCCATGGAAACAACTTAATTCCACTAAACATTTTATGTGATTTTCTTATAATCTAATTTATAATTCCTTTTTTAAAAAAAATATTCGTAGTAGAAAACACCATAGGTGTAGCATGGAAATGAAAGCTGGTTGAAAATTGTACTTATGTACAAAAGGTAGGGAAGAGGGTCATCGAAAAACATTTGGTGAATTCTACATCCCAAATGTTGATGATGACTTATAGGACAAGTGTGGCACTTTTAGAACCTCACAATTGACATAAGGCCAAGTGAGCACATGAGACACGTGAAATGAGGTGTGTAGGTAAGGCATGCACAATTTGTATGTCTTGCACATATAGGTGCGTGTGGCACATGAGAATGTGTCAACAAACAAAGGAAACTCTAACAAAGTTAATTTCTCAAATCTAAAGTGAAAACCTTAGCCCTTTATTTGTACACATTCAAAGTTCTTACAAATGTCACTTTAACTACTAATTTAAGTCTTATCATATAATATAACAATTGGATCATGGACATCCAAGTATCAATGTTTAAAAGGACATAAGGTAATTATAATGATCTAAATTTCCTATGATTCTTTCTTCTTAATAGACCTAAAGATTGAGAACATATGGTAAATTAGATAGTTGAATGTTTCATAAAAGAATCTAAGAAAGAATATAAATCACATTGATGTTAATTTATCTTGACAAAATCTAATCTTGGACATAATATATTAATATATTTATTTGTTAATAAATAATGAAAACCCAATAAATAAGAGATTGTTGAGGATACACAATTGTTGGGCTTGAACTACCTATGAATCTCTCTAACTAGTATGAAAACAACCAAAACTAAGTGACTTATGATGTGTCAAATAACAAAAGTGAATAATAAAACATAAAATATAAAAAAATTGAGACGATTGATTTTTTTAAAAAAATCTGATTATAAAATATGGTGTAGGATTGAAGATGAGTACGATAGTCTTCTTATGCAATATTTGAAGAAAATATAAGGTATTGTACTCCTTGCATCAAATGATCTTTGTACATGCTCACATGTTAATCTTTGTGCAAACTAGGTGATATGAAAGTTGAGATATCCCTACAAGAATAGTTCAAATATAAATTCATCTTCCATTCCTACATGAAGACATACAAAATATAAATTTTCTTCATAGCAAAGAGAAGAATGAGAATATAATAGAATTTGTGCAGATGAAATCCAATATTTTGTTTCTCCTTACCCACTAACTTCACTTTGCCTCAGAAAAATAACTCAAAAAACTAGACTAATATTCATCCATATATGAAACTAAGTGAAAGACAATAAGAACATAAATAGGTAGAATTAGTTGTCAGTGTGAAAAGAACTTGAGATTTACTACTTTTTCTACATGAGAATTACTGTCGAGAAGATTTAATAACCAAACCATGTATACTTTCATGTTGGGAAATATGCCCTTATGTGTTTACATCTATGTTAGTGGTACTTTCAAAGGTACAATATAAATATTAGACTCCATCCCTCTTTGTATAGTGAATTATTTTTCATATTAATAAAACTTCTTTCTTCTCCAAAGGTGCTTTGGGATTTACCAACACACCTATTGAGGATTATACCATCTACATGATACTAGATAAAGGTTAGGGTTTCAAATCTATTTCTCTTGACACTTCATGCTCTTCTGAGAAAGGACATTTCACTTTTGTTAGAGATATTGACATCATGCTCTTCTAACAAAAAACTCTTCGCTTCTATTAGAGATATTGCCATCGTGATCTTTCAACAAGGGACGCTTCATTTCTATAGTGTCTCCATAGAGCAAATTCAAGTGTTGCTCTAATTCACTTCTATATTGATACATTTCTTTGTTATGGTCTCTATATTGTCCATTGGTTATCTCTTATTGAGATATATTTGTGAAATTTAGTTTTTATGAATTCAGCTATTTTTCCTTAAAATGGAAAATATAGGAAATATTGCTTCATCTTTTGGGGGAGATTCAACCTCAACAAAAGAAAATATTATCTCCAGTGGCACAAGATTACTCATAGAACTTTTTATCATATAGATGTAGTTCAAATTAACTAGATATAGTCTGATACAATGGTTAGAATATATTTGTGGAGTTCAAATTGAACTCACTTTCACATGAATTTTGAAGATGGAGAGAAGATGATGCTATAATCAAAACTTGGCTTTAGGAAACAATGATTTCTCAAATCGGTCATAATTTTTTCTTCTTAACCATATTTAAAGATTTATGGGAAATTATTCACACTAAATTTTCCTAGAAAAATAATGAGGCTCACATATATAAACTTGAGAAAAAAATGATATACATGATTCAAGGGAGTAAATATGTGATGAAATATGTAGGAGAGTTAAAAGAATTTATGACATGAACTTGATTATGACTCCAATCTTGACACATAAAAACCTACTTAAATTATTATTTTAAGAAATTTTATAGAAAGAATGAGAGTGCTTAAATTTATGACTTGACTTAATTATGTGTTTCTTCAAGTTAGACAATAGATCTTGAGACATGAACAAAAATGATCTAGATGAAGCTATTTCAATTGTTTTGAATGAAGAAAGTCACTAGAAACTAATGTTGTCTGTTCCAGAAATTGACAATGTCGTATTTATGACTAAACAAAGAAAAATCATAAAGAAGATCATTGATCAGGTCAAACCTCCTCAACATGGTCAAGGGAAGAATTAGAAAATTATTTTTCAAGCTAACTTATGGTGTACATATTGCAGAAACTCATGTTATGTTAGAGATAGATGTTACAAGTTACATAGTAAACCATAAAATTTTAATACTGAAAAATATGAAAGCCAAGTACATTGACATCAAATTTCTATATTAATCAGCCATCATATTTTGAACAAAATCAACATCCATCCTCATCTCATATAGATGATATAGAATGACTTAAAGTTGAATTAGAGCAATTAAAGTCAACATTGACATGATACTCATCAGTTCATCATGATACGTTTCATCACTCTTTTAGAATTAGAGCTTATTTTAGAGACAAAATCACATGACTATTTCTAACCATTGTAGGTATAGGAGACTTAAAACTTGAACCGCTTGAAATTCTTACTAATTTCCTTCATGTTCCCAAACTATTTACAAATCTTATTTATGTTAAGAAACTTGTGAAAAATTAATCTTACCATGTCTTTTTCAACGAAGATATTTGTGTAATATTTAATAAGATACATTGTCGAAAGATTAGAGTTGTTAGAGAATATGAAGAACTTTATCTTTTAGAAGGATTGAACTAAATGTATATAGTGGAAGCAAATCAACCCTTAGATTTATTTCTTCAAAATTCATAGTGGCATTTGGGGACCTTACCTCATCAATGATATTCATGAAATGAATGATTTGTCACTTTCATAGATGATTGTATAAGATGTATGTGGACATTCCTTCTAAAATAAAAGTTTGATGTATGTGATATTTTAAAATTCATTTGTATCATGATAAAAAATCAGTTTGGTACAAATAGTAAAAAATTCAAATCCAACAATACTAAAGAAATTTTGTTTAAAGTTTGAACTCATTCTTCAAAACATAGTGAATTATACATGAATCTTCTTTTGCACGTACTCCACAATGAAATGATCTAATTGAAAAGAAAAATTGACATATTTTAGAGGTAAATAGATCCATCATCTGCTAAATATTTTTTGAAGAGAGAGTGTATTAATAGCTACATAACTTATCAATTGCATGCCTTCTTGAATCTTAGGCTTCCATAATCCTATAGATTCATTAGCCCATTTTTTTCCACACCACCAAATTAACATTATAATAAAATTGAGAATATTTTGGTGTATCTCTTTTTTTCATAATCATAATTAAAATAGAGGAAAACTCAAATCAAGATCACTTAAATATTTTTTCTTGGTTATATTATTAATCAAAAAGATTACAAATGTTACCATCCACTTCTAGATTTTTTTGACTTCTATGGATGTTACATTCTATGAATCAATATCTTACTTTCATAATTCATCATCAAATGAACAATATCTATTATCTATATCATGTTGTTTCATATGAATCTTCTTCAACTCCATCTTCCACAAGTCAACTAATTATTCCTATCCTAAATTATCTTATTCTATCTTAGATCTATTTTCTAACAATCTTCGATTTGGCAAAGTCAACTGTAGGAGAGGTGAAATTCATAATTCATAAGAAAATCAAGATTCTGATGTGGCCTTAGAAAATGTTCAGATATCTACCTCTTCATCACTAGATGATTAGCCAAACATACATTGTGATTCACTTCCATTTGTTTTTCAAAAACCCATCAAAGAGTGTATTAAAACTCCTTTAAACTTGACAGCCAATTTAATATTTTACTACATGTTTTCTTCACCTAATAAGTCATTCTTTGTCTCCTTAGATATCACTGCTATTCCAAAAAATATCTTTGAAGCTATATATGATTTGAAGGGAAGCAAGCCATGGATGATGAAATGGGTGCTATTGAGAAAAATCAAACTTAGGATTTAGTAGAATGATTATAAAGCCTGGCTAGTGGCTAAGGTTATACATAATATATGGCATTGATTATTAAGAATCTTTTTCACCGATAGAAAAAATGAATATTATATATTTTTATTATTTTTAGTTGTAATTTTGAATTAAAATATTCAACAATATGACGTTAAAAATGACTTCTTACATACGGATATCGTGGAAGAAGTGTATATGACTCTACCATCAAGCTATGAGGGTCAATTATCCTCTAATATTACTTTCAAATTAAAGAAGTTTTCTATAGACTAAAATAGTCACCAAATGCCTAGTTTGGATGATTTACAATCACCATGAAGAAATTGAAATATAGTCAAAGTAATCTTGACCATATGGTATTCTTTAAACACTCTTCTTCAAAGAGAATCATGGTGCTATTGGTTTATGTTCATATTATCATCACATGAAATGATGAAGTATAAGCATATAACTTAAACACATGTTTGGTTTTAGAATTTGACATTCCGACACAAGGGCAATTAAGATAATTTTTAGGAATCAAAGTGGCTCAGTCTTTAAAATTATTTTCATTTCTGAAAGAAGGTACATGACAAATTTATTGATTGAAATAGGAAAATCTGCATGTAAATCAGCTACTACACCAATTGATCCAAATCATAAATTGTATGGCAAAGGGAGAAGTTTAAGTTGACTATGAGATGTATCAACGATTTATTAGTTGCCTGCTCTATCTAACACATACTTGACTAGATATCTCATATGTAATGAGTATCTTAAGTCAAATATCTCATTAATCAAGAGAAATCTACTTAAATGCAGCCTATAGAGTGCTACATTATTTGAAAGGCACACTTGACAAATAAGTCCTTTTTAAATGAAGCAGGGGGTAAATGTTGAAATGTTTACATATTGACTGATTATGTAGGGTCAATGTTTATAGGACTCACCAACTTGAAGGGGAGTGTTGTTAAGAGGATTTAATAACTAAATCTTGTATACTTTTATGTTGACAGATATGCCCTTATGTGATTGAATCTATGTTAGTTGTTCTAGAACTTTCAAGGGTCTAGTATAAATCTTAGACCTTGTCCCTCTTTATATAGTGGATTGTTTTCCATATCAATAAATCATCTTTCCTCTACAAAGGTGCTTTGGGATTTACCAACACATCGTATTGAGGATTATACTGTGTACAAGAATAAATGGGACTCTAAATAGTTCTAGAAACATTCTAGAGTTAGAGTTGGTTTTTCCTTCAAAATATTTGAAGACCCCATCTAAATTAATGTGAACTTGGCAATGAGTTATAAGGGGCTTATTGTGATCTAAATTAATATGAATGAATTTCGTTTTTAAGATCACTTCTAGATTTAGGTCTTTTAATAGTAGTTAGTCTTGGTAAAGTCCCCAGACCATTTTGTTTTGAAAAGAGGTCATGGGTAATGAGACATAAAAAGTCCTTTATTTAATTATTTTATTGAAATTTTAATTTACAAAAAAAAAATCTGTCATCTGCTAATGTGAAAACGTTGTTAGTGCATTTTATTCTTCCATCAAGGAAGAAGAACAATTTTTTACTTAGTGGGATCAGAGAAAAAATCTTATAAGTGACAAGAGAAGAAAAAAAATATTGGGATGACCATGAAGATCCATTCAAATAGAAAGCAAGAGAAAGGGGTAACAGAATATCAAGCATAAAATCAAGCTAACCATTTGACCACCCTCCGAGGGATCTCAAGTTTAATTCATCAACATCTAATGCAACTACAAAGCATCAACATGCGTCATAACAAGAAGGGAATAAACATGTGCAAGGTAAACGGAAAGATCAAAGGAATCAGCGGAAGCCCAAGATTTCCCATTTCCACTGAATTGAATCAGTACAAAGACTGTTAGCAAGGGGAACTTTCCATTGTTAATTTCTTCACCTCCCTTCTTTAAACGTGATGATTGAATGTAAAAAATTTACCTTTATAACAAGCCCTTCAATCCTGGAAAACTCTTTTTTTTTTTTCAGTCTAGTCTTCAATAATTCGTCTTCCAATCAATATCCACGTGTGGAGTTAAATTGGTTAAACAGATGTTACTCATACATTGAATAAGTGTTGATTCTTCAAGAATTTGTCTTCTAGGTTCAACAAGGCCTTGGAAGAAGTAAAGACGAACACGAGATGTGAGCTTTTTGTCTCAGTGTACATTGCCCTGCGGGTGTCCACAGTAAAATATGGGCCAAGCTGCAGTGTGATCCTTCTGCTATTTCATTTCTTGGGATATTTTGAGCTTCAGAGAAGTTTAATTTTTTTCTCATTGTTTATATGGCTGCTCCGCCACAGATGGCAGCGAGCAAGAACTTCAATGGGGAGTGCTGGTGGAGAGGGAAAGGCCACCTTGAAAGACAAGGGCCATAGACATCTGTAACAGAGATCACACTGCCAAGCGACAGATGCTCTGTGCGCGCTGTCCTCCTTCAGTGGCATCTCGAAGAATGGCACCATACGCGCACAAAATGGCCCCCGGTCGGGCCTCAAAATAAAGCCCAAAATTGACAGCAGGGCCCTTTCTGGCCCCTCATTAGGCCCATCTTCCAGCGTTATGGCTCTCTTTCTTTCTATCTCATTTTGTACGTTTCATTTGATTCCATTATTCATTCAGATGTGACATGGAGAGAGAAACAGAGAGAGAGAGAGAGAGAGACGCAGAGAGAGTCAATGGTATCCCATCTGGGTCCTCGAGAAACAGGGATTTCTCTCTCTAGAAATAAATAAAATATGCGTTGGGACTTTGGAGGAGCAACCAGAGTGGCCATAACTGCGCCTCTTCACACTACGGTGGCTTTTCTCCTCTACGTACGTGACTTGCCGTCTCGGGTTTTAGAGCGCCACCGTGATTCATCACGTAATCACTTTTCCACCTTGGAAGTCGAAATATTCGTGAAGTACCCCTCTCCTCTTGGATCATCTCATGCGTCAAATCATTCGCTGTTCTTGGAGACGAGATCACTGCCGGCCTCCGACACCACCCATCTTGTCGGAAATCTCCTCGAAGATCTGAGAGAAAGCGTATAATTTCTGCGAATCTTCATTAATTAGCGGCCGATGGAATCGCAGAGAGAGAGAGAAAGAGGGGGGGTTTGCAACGACTCCGGCGCCGCCGCCGCCACCGCGGCGGAGATGGGTGGGGGAGGAGGAAGATGCCCACCTCCCTCCCTTCCCCTTCTCCTGTAGAGAATAATGGCGGTGCCCGGAGAAGAAAGGATCTCGAAGAGGGGCGAGGGGGGCCGAGTTTCCTCTGTCCTTTTATGGAAACGCAGACGCAAATCCTCAGCGTCCCCTTGGTTTCTCTCTCCTACACTAGAGAAACAGCCTCCCCTTTCTCTCTCTACTCTCTCTGTCTCTTCTCTCTGTCTACCACTAACTGTTCAGCTTCTCTCTACCTCTTTCACTTCAAAACAAAGCATCCCACTGGTCTGTTCCTCTCACTCTCTCTCTTTCTACACCCTTTTTTCTGCAAACCCAGAGGAACCCACCTCTCTCTCTCTCGGTAACGAAAGAAACCCTTGTCTGCCATATCCGCCCTCCTTTTTCCTGGTTACCGAAGAAACAAACCCGCTGTTCTGTCCCCCCCCCCCTTCTTCCTCTCTGTATCTCTCTTTCTCTCTCTACCTCTGAAACTCTCTGAGTCACCCTGCTCCTGCTACAATAATGGCGCAGAGGTTAAATAGTCCTCTCTGCTCGAAACCAGGGAGTACTCCCACCCCTTCCCCGACTTCCTCGTCCTCTCTTTTCACCCGGCTGCCGCCCTGCATACCTTGTGTCCATCTCTCTCCTCCTCTCTGCTCTCTCCTTCTCTCTTCTTCCTCTTGGGAGGAGGCCCATGGACGGAAGAAGAACCCTAAACCGCGCCATGGAAGAGGACTCCACCAAGTTCAGCCACCACCACCACCACCTCCTGCTGCTCCGCCACCACGGCTTTCCCTTCCACGGCGGCGCCGGCTACCAGGCCTACCCCGCTCTCCTTCCCCTCCTCCCTCCGGTGGCGGCGCCGCCGCTATGGCCTCCCCGAGCCCCCCCCGTGCTCCCAATCCCTAGAGGTATCCTCTCTCTCTCTCTCCCTATCTATCTATCTATCCATCTATCTATCTATCTATCTCTTTCATGATTTTTAATCGTATCCTTCTGGGCAGCCATGGAGGCGGCGCCACGGCAGAAGATCAGCTACCCCGTTGCCAAAAAAGCCGCAGCGGCGCCGGCGCCCGGCAAGGACTGTTCGCATAAGAAACCGGCGGCGGCGGCGGCGGCTGCAAGAAGACCGGACGGGGGGGGACAAGACGGACGGCAGATCCACCTCCTTGCCAATCACTTCCGAGTTGACTTTGATCCTTCCTTGCGAGTCTTCCACTACGACGTGGAGATCTCCCCTCGCCCCTCCAAAGATCTCGCAAGACTGATCAAGAGGAAGCTGGTCCACGACAACCCCGCCGTCTTCTCAGGTCCGCCGCCCGCCTTCGACGGCCGCCGAAACCTCTACAGCCCCGTGGAGCTCCTCCCCGACCGACAAGACTTCCTCGTTACCCTCCCGCCGTCTACTGACGGCGGTGCTGCGGCCTCTGAGGGAGCTCTAAAGCCTTTCAGGGTCTCCATAAAGCTGGTCTCAAAGCTATCGGCGGAGGGCTTAACCAGGTACCTGACGAAGGAAGAAGACGATAACGGAGGGGGCCAACTTCCTCCCCAGGAGCTCCTCCATGCCCTCGACGTGGTCCTCCGGGAGAGCGCCACGGAAAGCTGCACTCCCGTAGGGAGGTCCCTCTTCTCCACTGCCATGGGCGGCGGCGAGGACATCGGCGGCGCCGCCGTCGCCCTTCGGGGGTTCTTCCAGAGCCTCCGTCCGACCCAGCAAGGACTCGCCCTGAACGTTGACTTCTCCGTCATGGCCTTTCACGAACCCCTCGGGGTCATCCCCTACCTCCAGAAGCGCTTCGACTTCCTCCGGGACCTCCCGCAGAGGAAGACCAGGGAGCTCGCCGGAGAAGAGCGGAGGGCGGTGGAGAAGGCGTTGAAGAACCTGCGAATCTCCGTCTGCCACCGTCGCTCCGACCAGCGCTTCCGAATCCTCGGCCTGACGGAGGTTTCCACGGAGAAGCTCCGTTTCAGGGACAGAGATGGGAAGGAACTGACCATCGTCGACTACTACAGGAACCAGTACGACTTCGAGCTCCAGTTCCTGAATCTTCCATGTCTGCAGATCAGCAGGAGCAAACCCTGCTACCTGCCCATGGAACTCTGCGCCGTCATGGAGGGACAGAAGGTCCTCGGGAAGCTCTCCGAGGAGCAGACGGCAAGGGTCCGCAAGATGGGCTGCCAGCGGCCCGGCAAGCGTCGGGAGATCATCGACGCCGTCATGGGCGGCGCCGCCGGCCCGACAAGGTGATGGAAGAGAAAGCTCGGTTTTTTTTCCTGTGAAAATGCTCGAGATTGCTGCTGACTGAGTTCCTTCCTGAGAGCAGCGGGCCGTACGCCGGCGGATTCAACCTGCGGGTGTCGAGGGATATGACGCGGCTGAGCGGACGGGTTCTTCCGCCGCCGAAGCTGAAGCTCGGCGACGGCGGCCATGTCCGGGAGTTGACCCCGAGCCGCCACGACCGGCAGTGGAACCTCCTCGACAGCCACGTGGCCGAGGGATCCCGGATACGGCGGTGGGCCCTCGTCAGCTTCGGCGGCGGCCACGAGCAGCGGTCCTCCATCCCCCGCTTCGTTTCCCAGCTCGTCCACCGCTGCAACCAGCTGGGGATCTCCCTCAGCAGAACCACGGCAGTGGCACCGATGTTCGAGCCACTCCACACGCTTGGCAATGCCGCCCTGCTCGAGTCCAAGCTCCGCCAGGTCCACGCCGCCGCCGCTGGCGACCTCCAGCTGTTGGTCTGCGTCATGGAGAGGAAGCACCGCGGCTATGGCGACCTAAAGCGGATCGCCGAGACCGCCGTCGGCGTGGTCACTCAGTGCTGCCTCTACTGCAACGTCGCGGTGCCAGCATCGCAGTTCCTCGCCAACCTCGCCCTGAAGATCAACGCCAAGCTCGGCGGCTGCAACATGGAGCTCTCCAGCCCTCTCCACCGGCAACTCCCCCGCGTCTTCTCCGGCGAGGAGCCGGCGATCTTCATGGGCGCCGACGTGACCCACCCGCACCCGCTCGACGACACGAGCCCCTCCGTCGCCGCCGTGGTGGGCTCCCTCGACTGGCCGGCGGCGAACAGGTACGCCGCCAGGATGCGGTCGCAGGCCCACCGGGAGGAGATCATCCAGGAGCTCGAGGACATGGCGGGGGAGATACTGGAGGAGTTCTTCCTCCGCGGCTCGCAGAAGCTCCTCCCCGGGAGGATCGTCTTCTTCCGCGACGGCGTTAGCGAGACCCAGTTCTCCCGGGTGCTCAAGGACGAGCTCTCCGCCATTAGAGCCGCCTGCAAGAGGTTCCCCGGCTACCAGCCCCGCATCACCTTCGCCGTCGTCCAGAAGCGCCACCACACCAGGCTCTTCGGCGGCGCCGCCGCCGCTGCCGACGAGAACATCCCCCCGGGGACGGTCGTTGACTCCGTGATCACCCACCCCCGGGAGTTTGACTTCTATCTTTGCAGCCACTGGGGGACGAGGGGGACCACCCGACCCACGCGGTACCACGTCCTGTGGGACGAGAACGGGTTCTCGTCGGACGAGCTTCAGCGGCTGATCCACAGCCTCTGCTACACCTTCGCGCGGTGCACCAAGCCGGTGTCGCTGGTGCCGCCGGCGTACTACGCCCACCTCGCTGCCTACAGAGGGAGGATGTATCTGGACAGGAGCGACATCGGCGGCGGCGGGATGGCGGCGGTTTGCCGGTCCTCCGCTCCTCTGCGAGCGCCGCCGCTGCCAAAGCCGAGGGACAGCGTGAAGAAGCTCATGTTCTATTGCTGATCCCCACCGGCGCCGGTTCTTCATCCGGCGCTGTCTGTTCTGAGCTCATCCACGCCGGGTTGACCTTGGAGCCTTGAACAGTGGGACGGAAGGCCCCCACTCGCCGGATGAGGAAAGCAAAGCTCTCCTCCCTTTCTTTGCACTGTTCGAGAGAGAGAGAGAGCTTAATGCGTTCGCTGCCAGATGCAGGGAGGGAAACCTCAGTGGAGAAAAGACGTGGCGTGTAGAGAGAGAAGAGGAAACAGTGCAAAGGTGGAGAGAGAGGAAGGGGAAAGGTGTGGGGGGCCGAGCTTAAACTGTCTTCTTGGGAATCCATTTTGTCGACCGCATGGGCTGTCGCAGACGGCGAAAAGTTTGGGATGGGTAGAGAGAGAAGATTCTTTAGTGATATTGTAATAGAGAGAGAAAGAGAGGGAGCCATTAACTGGTCTCTCTCTCTCTCTCTCCCTCCAGTCTCTCTCCTCCGATGCCTTATTTTGACCATATATAATTCTCCGGCTTTATGCTCTTGACCGCACTTACTGTGAACCATCAACTCAAAGTCAGCCCGTCTCTCTCTCTCTCTCTCTCTCTCTCTCTCTCTAGTTGCTATAGAGAGAGAAATGGGTTGTCACGTGAGTCATCCTCGAAAGTTTCACGTGACTGGGAATACAGTAGAAAACGAGGTTCTAAGGTTGGTTGACCTTTCTGACACCTGATCTCATTGAAGGAAAGAACGAAAAGACCCTTCATGTAGTGTAATTGAAATCTAGAAGAAGGGTATGTACGCAATTTTTGAGATTTTAGATATTGTGCCTAATCCAAAAAATAATGACGTCACTGTCTTAATATCCCCAATTCCGGGGACTTAAAGTTAAGATACTGACAAGCATGCCAAGTGGCATTTTTCTTGGGTTCGTGCCCCAAAAATAAATTAAATTCGTCAATTTTACTTACTACTATATCCCTTGCCGAGCTTTTTTCCTGATTAAAAATGGCCCACTCTCTCTCTCTCTCTCCAATTACGAGCTTGTTGACTTAATTTTTTCAGTAGTTGAACGATTTGACCATTCAAGGAATGTCAACATGCTCAGACTATCCAATTACGGTCAACGGAAGCCGCCAAATGATATTCTGTCTAGATTTTTAATTTTTAAATTATTTAACCTCGAAATTAATTCGCAGAGTCAACCAGTTTGAAGATAATTATTATTGACCATAATTTATTAACTGTTCTCTGGAGAGCGGCAGATGGGCCAAAAATATGAAACCCAGAGTGGCGCCCATTAACGGATATTTATATTAACACCTACTTAGTCGATACGACGACCTTATCGTTTTGCCCTATATGACGTAAGAGAGAGAAAGAGAGATAGGGTTTCAAAGGTCGTGAAGTCAACTTATTCGAGACAAACAACGTCAGCTGTCAGAAATGAACTAGCCATGCTCAGAGGTGATACTTCCAAACTGGGTTACGTGCCCGTGCTCCGAGAGAGAGAGAGAGAGAGAGAGAGAGAGAGATGATTGCCGTCCATCTCTCTCTCTCTCTCTCCGTAGTGTGTGAAAGTGGAGGCGGCGTCGTAACTGTAGTCGTCTCTCCTGAAGCCAGACAATGGGCTCGAGGGGAGGGGGAGAGAGAGATTTAGGGATGTGGGGTAGAAGTGGAGCTTTCATGGAGCCGATTGGAGGGGCGGAGTTCGGCGGGGTTGACGAGCTTCTGGGAATGGAGGGGGAAGAAGGTGGAGTTGACGGCGGTTGCCTTCCCAGATGCCTCCCTCCCTTCACACCTCCATCGTCTTCCCCTTCTCCCATGGCCTTTCTTCAAAGAGGAGACGAGGGCTTCCCCAAGAATGGCGAGGGTTCCACCTCATCGTCATCCTTTTCTTCCGGCAACTCCATTCTTTCCAAGGCAAACATCTCCCTCTGTGTCTCTCTCTTCCTCCCCTCTCTCTTTCTTCGTCTTCTTCCGACAACTCCAGCTACAAGAAGGCAAACCCCTTCTCTCTGTTTCTTCGTCTTCTTCCGGCAACGGCAGCCACTCCAAGACAACCCCTCCCCCCTCTTCCCCCCCTTCTCTCTCTTTCTTTCTTCTTCGGGCAACTCCAGCCACTCCAAGGAAAACCCCCTTCTCTCTCTCTCTTTCCTTCCACTTTCCCTTTCTTTCTTCGTCTTCTTCTTCCGGCAATTCCAACCATTCTAGGGCAAATCCACCGCCCTTCTCCCTCTCTCTCTCTCTCTTCCTCCCCTTTCTCTATCTTTCATCGTTTTCTTCCGGCAAGTCCAGCCTCTTCAAGGCAAACCTTTTCTTCTCTCTCTCTCTCTCTCTCTCTCTCTCTCTCTCTCTCTCTCTCTCTCTCTCTCTCTCCTCTCTTTCTTCGTCTTCTTGCAGCCATTCCACCTCCCCAAGGCAAACCAGTCTCCTCTCTCTCTCTCTCTCTCTCTCTCTCTCCCTCTGTCTCTCTCGCTTCCTCTCCCTAAACTACAGTGGATATGTACAGCAGAAGACGGCGGCGAGGAAGATGAAGGCGGGGAAGAAACGGAGGAGGGAGGAGCAACGGCGGGGCTCCCCTTCCCGGCGGTGGTCGTCGAAGGTTCAAATAGAATACCCGCACGTCTTCTTCCTTCTCAACCATTTCCTCCAGGACCCCGCTCTGAGGGCCATCTCGAATCTCCTCCAGGTGAAGAAGGAGAAGCTAGGACAGAGAATCGGTGAGCTACAGCGTCTCGTCTCCCCCTTCGGGAAGGTATGAAGACGCCTGTGATCAATTCAGAAGAAATTAACACTCCCTCTTCCTCCCACCCCCCGTTGACGGATTCTTCCTTGATGGGTTGCCGTCGATTTCCCCCCGCGGCGGTGCTAACCATGATGCCGCGGCGGCTGGGTTTCACAGTCGGATACGGCCTCCGTCCTCCATGAGGCTCTCGGGTACATCAGGTTCCTACACGACCAGGTTCAGGTACCTCTCTCTCTCTCTCTATGCACGTATTTATATATCTCTCTCTATACACAGTTAATATATATCTCTCTCTATCTCTCTCTATCTCTCTCTATCTCTCTCTATCTCTTGCTTTCTCCTGTTCTTCTGACGTCACAATCTTGCCCACATCTGCGACAGGTGCTGAGTTCTCCCTACCTGCAGCGGCAGCCGTCCTCTGCCCATCCCCACGTGAAGCCTTTAGATGCCTTGCTCAGTCGTCTCTTAGCGCTCTGCAATTGATAGATAGATAGATAGTGACCCTTCCAACTGTTTGATGTAATGTCTTAGAAGAACTCACTATCTCTTCGTCTGCCGTCGGTCGCAGGGTGGTGATGGTGGCGGTATGGCGGTGGGGCTGGCGCAAGATCTGCGGAGCCGGGGGCTGTGCCTTGTGCCTCTGGCCTACACTTCTCACCTCGTCGCCAATAACGGCGCCGACTTCTGGTCCCCGGCCATGGGATGCGGCGGCGGCGACGACGACCATCGCCTCAACGCCTACAAGCTCTAGGAGACTCTCTCTCTCTCTGTACATATGTTTATTTCTCGCTCACTTCCTCTCTTTTTTCTCTCGTGTCTTATCTCTCGCTCTCACTCTCTATCCTACCTCCCTCTAGGGTCTCTCATCTCTCTCCCATGGACACCATCTGTCTCTCTCTCTCTCTCTCTCTCTCTCTAGTTTCATCTCGCTCCCACGTACACTCTCATTCGCCCTCTCTTCTCTCTCTTTCTCTCTCTTATTCCATCTCTCTCGGGTTTCTCCGGGCCTCGGGAGCCGCGTCCACCTGCTGCCGCAGGGAAGAGAGCTCGGAATCGCCCCCTCCTCTACCTCGGAGTAATTTTTTGCTTCTCATTGTACTTGTATATCTAATATTTAGTTCAATGTGCAATAAGATTATAAGGAAAATAATTATCCCGCCATTCATCCCCACCCCCCTCCCACCTAGTTCTTTGTGCTGCCGTACCATCCAACATAATTAATTAATTATTTATGGACATAGCATATCCAACATTATTAATTATCTAATTATTCAACTCAAGAACAATGTCAATATTAACCTAATAGGAAACTTGTGCCTAAGATAAAAAACATTTTATGATAGGGCCAATATAAGAATTTGACCCACCCACTAACAATTATATTCCGTAATAAGAATCTAGTGATAAATATATATTCATAATGAGTCATCAATGTTATTATCCAACAGTCGAACATACTACAATAGTGTCATCTAACTATTGTGGAACCCATATTTGACTCAACATTGGATCTAAGGTTGATCATATTAATACAAGTCAAACCCATTATTGAGGAGCTCCCATTTGACTTAACATTGGATATAACGTTGGACCTTATTAATAGAAGTCAAAGTCTTTATTGATTGACTAGTTACTTTCCTAATGTGGTGCAATAACACGAGGAGTGTCTACTTGATGAGGAGCTCACATTAAGCTTCCGTTTGACTTAACATTGGATCAAATGTGTACATTATTAATTGAAAGTCAAACCCATTATTGTTTGACTAGTTACTTTCTTAATGAGGTGTAATAACACAAGAATCATTGGCCTCATGAGAAGCTCACAGTAAGCTCCCATTTGACTTAACATTGGATATAACGTTAGACCTTATTAATAGAAGTCAAAGTCTTTATTGATTGACTAGTTACTTTCCTAATGTGGCGCAATAACACGAGGAGCGTTTGCTTGATGAGGAGCTCACATTGAGCTTCCGTTTGACTTAACATTAGATCAAATGTGGACATTATTAATTGAAAGGCAAACCCATTATTGTTTGACTAGTTACTTTCTTAATGAGGTGTAATAACACAAGGATCATCGGCCTCATGAGGAGCTCACAATGTTGGACCTTATTAATAGAAGTCAAAGTCATTACTGATTGACTAGTTACTTTCCTAATGTGACGCAATAACATGAGGAGCGTCTGCTTGATGAGGAGCTCACATTGAACTTCCGTTTGACTTAACATTGGATCAAATGTGGACATTATTAATTGAAAGTCAAACCCATTATTGTTTGACTAGTTACTTTCCTAATGAGGTGCAATAACACAATGATTATCGGCCTGATGAGGAGCTCACAGTGAGTTCCCATTTGACTTAACATTGGATCTAATGTTGATCATATTAATAGAAGTCAAACCCTTTATTGATTGACTTGTTACTTTCCAAATGTGGTACAATAACACGAGGATCATCGGCCTTATACATAACTAGACTCATTGACATAGGGTTGGCATTATGCATAATGGTCAATTTTATTGTTAATACACTATTTTGGTTAATAATTGTGTCATGCAACTTTAAAATTCTTCTCTAGTAGTTGGAAATACAGCAGAGAGCGTCTAGATATAGACTCGTGTATAGATCCGGCACGTGAGTACACGTGTGGGAGGATCATACCAGCCGTCGATTGGGCCCACGTGAGTAGCAGAGCTAACACACGTGTGAGTCTTGGGCGGTGGATGAGTGTGGCCCATTAGTAAATGGGCTGCTCGACTTGGCCCACGGCCCACCAGGTCGCCCTATTTTCCCACCCAGTGTGGGAAAGATCTCTCGGAACGAGAGAGAGAGAGAGGTTCTGTCGTAGCCCTCTCCACCTAGCTCCCGGCGAACCAAACGCACTTCACCGGCGACGCACTTCACCGGCGACGGGCAGGCCATGTTCGTGGGGAGGCGGGGGATCCCATGACGACGCCATCGATCACCTCAAACGAGCTGAATTACCTCGTGTTCCGGTACCTCCAGGAATCAGGTCAGTCTCATGCGTATCTCCCATTTGGGCCGCTCCGGCGATCATATCCATTGGGACGGATGTCTTCTATGGTTCTCCTAGTTTCTTCTCCCGCTTTACTCTCCCGAGTTTTTCTGTGGAGAAGCTGGGTCGCCCCAAGCCCTTTTCTTCACGTTCATTTATATTGGTTCCTGGGCGTTTGAAAAGTCGTCCCCGTTTACAAATAGCGCACATGTAGGCTCCACATGAGTTTGATGGGGACATTTTTCATGTTATATGCGCAGAATAGAAGTTCAGAGAGGTGAACTGAACCAGTGATTGCATATTGCGACAAGTAGCCAAGTATTTTAGAGTATCAGTTTAACATTCTCTTTTTAAACAGATTCAATCTTGTGGTTTTGAGTTTGGTCTTCCTCTCTGTTACCCTTGGAAAAAAGCCTACACCCGAGCAAATAGTAATTTGTGCTGTGAATTAATTTCGCTTTGAAGATTCTTTTGCCACTGCTATTCTACCTCCCAAGACTACTCAAAACTTGTTCAAGTTGTTGGTGGATGTTTTTTCTTTTTAAGAGACGTAGATGGTAATTGTGTGGATAGAACTGAGTGCCATGGACTTGTTTCTATTTTTTGTGTGTGGGGCATATTTTTTGAGCAGGTGATTGATGCCCAAATTTTCCAATCAATGTAACAAGATTCAGAGGAAATGGATTGACAACTGATTAAAGGATCGGAGGTTGGGATTTCCTCGGCCAAAGATAAACTTGGGACAGAAACTCTCCGTTTTATCTGGGTGCAGCGGACTAGATCAAGGGAGATAATTTAGAGGAGCTAAAAAAAAGGGACAAAGAATTGAAGATCGAACAAATAGTCCACCTTTTAAGAAAAACAGTTTTAGGATTCTGATGATTTAACCAATGTAAACCATAACCATTACACCCCACGGTTGCAATTAGTACAAGTACGTACTTCATAAAGTCTCAATGTGTAACAGGCTAAAGTTAAGGGCTTGGAACTTGAGAAATATTCCACGGGTCATCATTTTGGCAATCTACCATTTTGGAAATGTGTAACAGTCTGACGTGATTCTGCATATCCTTATTAGCACATCCATTCCACAAATTTCCAACTTTGACCACTTGCACCTAGTTATGCCTATTTGGTGTCACCAAAACATCAGAATTTGCATGAAGGCTGTGGGTTCCAGGACTCGAGGTTCTTGATCCTTGAGTCCACACTTTAAAGACATTTCAAGAAAAAAAAAGAAACCTGCTGTACTCTCGAAAATCCTGAGGATGGAGGTAATGATAACTGCACGGGTGAGCAAATGCTTGTTGTGGATAACGACAACACTTGGTGGTGCCTCATTTTAGGTGGGCCTTTCTTGATAACTAGGGCATGCAGATGTGAATGACCGGTTTCTCTTACTGGAGTAGTATCCATGAGGAGCATTATTCGTGTTGCCATTTCTTTTAAATGTGAAAAATGGTCCCTTCCTAAAACTAAATTGTGCATTCATAAATCCTTTTTAGGTTTGCTCTTCTTATTTGGAGTGTATTCTAGGATTAGGTATTAAAGATGGTGCGATATGTCCAACTTTGCGTTTTTTGTGAGTAGCATACTCTCCATTTATTCGAGTAAAGATTGTCTTTCATTCTGTGCATTTTCTAGCCTTGTTTGTTTGCGGATACCATAATTTTTTTTCCTCTTGATGTCACAAGCCCATCTTAAGTATTGTATTTTTGGTCATGAGTTGGTGGAAGGAAAAGTGCATGAATTGACGATAGAAAAGTTGACCCATATGTTTATTGCTGTCTCATTCTTTGTCAATCATCTTCAGGTTTCACGCACTCAGCATTTGCTTTAGGTTACGAGGCAGGGATCAACAGAAGTCCTGTTGATGGAAATTTGATTCCTCCCGGTGCTCTCGTTACATTTGTACAAAAAGGTCTTCAATACATAGAATTGGAAGCAAATTTAAGCAATGTAAGTTTTCTGACTCATGTGAAAGCCATGCAAATGTTTCTTTTTCATCTTGACTTTTAGCTATGTACTTTCAGAAGGGTCATGAACTGATTGTTAGATCGCTTGCTTTGTTTCTGCTCAATGGCACCTATTCCCCCATTTCTCAGGATGGCCATGACGTAGATGATGATTTCTCACTTTTGCAACCGTTGGACCTTATCACTAAAGATTTTCATGAATTGCGACGAATTATAAAGGAGAAGAAGGAAAGCCTTGAAAGGGACCAAAACAAGGGCAAGGAGAAATCCAAGGACTCCAATCGAGAAAATGAACATGAGCTTGCATACGGAAAGGAGAAAGAAGTACTGGAGAGAGAAAAAGAGAAAGAAGAGGTTAGAGATAAAATAGAGAAAGGTAAAGAGCAAGAAAACGGTAAAGATAAAGACAAAGATAAAGATAAACAACAAGAGCAGCATACAGAGAAAGAATCTGCAAGAGAGCATGAAGATAAGATCGAACTTAAAACTGAAGAACATGGAATTTCTGAAGGTACGTGGACTCTTAGCTCTCATCTCCGTGCTGTTTATTATGTAATGGCGACTGTAATGAGCTTTAATGTGGAATGCTGATTTTCATCATTCTTATTGTCTTCGCTTTTCCTATTTATTAACTGCCAGTTTAGGATTTAAAATCTTTACATCCAACCATAAAATTCTATTAAAAATAATATATATATATATATATTTAAGACTTTGTCACTTAATTCGAAGTTTGCCCTGTTTATAAGTTCCTATTATCAGAATCAAACTTTAGAGAATAAAATATGCCTCCATCTTTCCTTTTCGTGCACCAGATACGGTGCTACAATACAACGTCCTCCTCATCCTATGAAATCCTGCATTATAGTTTTTAACGTTTATTGTCAGCTGAGAACCGTGTAAAATGCTGATCCCTTGTTTTGAATTGTGAGCCATTATCCCATGCTGCCCTCAATCTATTATTCTTCTCTTTCTGAGGCCTTCATTGCGGCACAGTGAAAGCTATATGTCCTAAAAGTAGGTCTAACAGAGCAATTTTAACCTGATAATTTTTAAGTGCAACATCTTATGCTTTTGATCATCTTATGTAAGTGCAACAAATTAAATCCTGCTTTGATCATCTTATGCTTTTGAAATGTAGTTGAATTCTTTAATTTACCAATTCAACCTTTTTGGTAGTTTATATAGACTTAAGGCGTACAGTCCCTTTGCCTTTGTCTTTTGAGGAAGGAAACATTCGTGTATATACCATCTACAGTTCTATTTTTCTGTTGACAAAGTACAAATTGCAACCTAAAAGGTAGTTTAAATCCTCCATAAGACTTATTAACACTCTCGCTAAAGTTTTTCTTGGCCTGGTATTTCCTTTTACTGGTTCATATAAGGTAAATCAAGTGGTCGGGGAAAAGAATGTCATCTTCAGTCTTTCATATGATATAAGATCTACTTAACCACATATCAATGGTCAGGAAAAATAACGTCATTGCGGATCTTTAATATAATTAAGAACTAGTTGACCATATATTGATGAGATAAACCTTATGATGTTTTTATTGAATGACACATTAGAGGCAACTATTTGAAGAAAGTGTTAGGTAATCAATAAACTAAAATTTAACTAGGAATAAAACATGCTGCATTGGATAACCTCCTTCTTGGACGATTGGGATGGAATTTCTATATACTTTATTTTTTCTCTTTTTCTTTTTATTTCTACAGTGTTACGTTGAAGAGTGAGTTTACATTTTATGTCATTTAGTGGACATCACGTACCTAACACAATTAACTTCAAAATAAAAGGTTCTCTTGCCAAAATTCCTTCGTGTGCTGGAAGGGTAGAGCTTCAAAAATCTTAAAATCTTACATTCGTGGAAGCTTGTAAGTTTCGTTTATCAAGGAACTTTTTGGAGATTAGAGATTTAAATTGTCAATTTCATAATGTTTTCACTTCCAAAGTAGACAAGTGGCTACGTTTTCAGCTTTTTTAACTACTCCGTGGGGAGAATGGTCGTTCCAATTTTGAAGGTGTTGACTTGGGTGTCTGGTGTCAACCGTTGAAAAGCCAGTCTGGGTGTTGACATCTGCATTGTATGTGTGACAACACGCAGGATCTCCTATTTCTTTGTTCATGTCTAAACGCAAATCTCACAGGTGTAGATCCTTGGTCGTGGATTTCAGCCATCATGTCAACACTTATTTTTCAAGTTTCAAATCCTGTGTAATTTGCTTTCCTCATGTTGCTTTAGTTGCCAATCTTTAAACGTTAGGTCTCAATATTTTCATCTTACCACTTGAATATTGTGTCACTAGATACATTGTGGGCACTGTTCTATAATATTTTACACTTGATAGGAACTCCATGTCCTTCCTTTTTCTGTCAAGAATGGGAATTTATGGGGAGACGTGGTTGTTTGATTGCGATTAATTTATTTAATAGTTATCTTATGTAAGGGCTCAGGACATAATTTAGGTGTAAATTTTTCATTACCAACCATACTGTCTCAACTTGCAGGCTCTTTGTTGTTGTGTCCATATGATTTACCATCTTTCTATGTATTCATTTAGAATCGGTGCATTTTCCCTTGGCTCGCTTAATTTATCATTTTTTCGGTCGTAAATTCATTCATTGGAATTATATAACATTCTTTTTTTGTAAGCATTACTTTTTACCTTTTTTCTTAGGTCCTGAGCCAATGGATATCACTAGTAGCTCTCCACCTTCACCTGTTGAAGTTCCCAGTTCTGATGTGACTATTTTAGGAGGCCACACATCTGAGGTCTGAATTGTTATTGTTAATGTGTCCTTTCTTCCCCTTGAAATTGTTTTCTTTGCGATATCCCCCTAGTTTTGAGCCAGTGGCTATTGTTATAGGTGTCAGGTTGTAAGTATATGCTTGTTTCTCCTCACAGGTGTTTGCATGTGCATGGAGTCCAACAGGCTCCCTTCTTGCATCTGGGTGGGTATATTTCTTTTCGCCTATCAGTTGGTAGTGTTCCCGTAATGCTCTGATCTAGGAGTTTTTCTTTTTCGTTATGTTTTCCAATTTAGCTATTCATTTACTCGATTGCTACGTACGTGGAAGCTTTTTCCATGCCATACTTAAAATCTCCTTGGTTTGAGATACATCTATTCTTCTATTCGTGATGCTGGACTTCTTGGTACAATTCGAATGGCTTTATTTTATATGCTTACTGTTAGCATTTTTACTCATCTTTGCAGCTCAAGATATTTTATTTTGTGGTTTTGGTTGTTAATCCAGGCTGTTTCTGACGCATGATATTGCAAAAAATTATGCACAAATTATGGCATTGTGCATTTGCACTTAACTGCCCCCTGTAAACTGCGACTGTATACAAATGTCTCTTCCTGTTTACTGATCATTTGATAGTGTGAATAAAGTTGTGCCTCTTTCTCGTTTTCTCGTCAATGGATCTGTACCTGTTTCTATTATATGATGTGACTGTGTGACCGGAGTGGAAAAAAAAGCGAGATGCATTCAGTTTAATGTTTATATTCTATTATCTTTAGAATGCTTGCATTATCTATTAGTCGCAGGATCAGTTTTCTCATTTTTCGTAAGATGGGTGCATTGTGGGTATTATGATTGTATTTAGTTCTTTTTTTTTTCTGTATAAATCGTCAAATATATTTCATTGTAAAACATATTGTGAGTATTATGGGTCTTTTGATTGTTGTCTCGTGAGCCATATGAAATCGGCCTATAATTCCGAAGCACTCTCATCCTTGCCCTTGTATCTGCCAAGTGTTTATCAAAAATATCCATTGATCGGTTGATTGGAGTGCGTTTATGCATATATTTGTCCAAGATTAAAAAATAGCTTTTTGAGCGTACCAAATGGCTTCATTTTTTCCCCACAATTAAATGAGTAAAATTTATGTGGTGAATTATCCCTCCTTTTTGTGTTGGCACTGAGGTTTCTAGATCATTTTTTCAGCATTAGCAATGCCCCTGATAAACTTTGATCATATGCTCTTGAAAGTTATGGTTTTCATCCTGATTTATAGTTTTTATTACCCACTTATGATGTTCGTTTTCATTGCATCTATAGGTCTGGAGATTCAACCGCACGCATCTGGACTATACCACAGGGTCATTGTGGTTCTAGTACACAGAATGAACCGCCAAACTCGTCAGTTTTAAGACACTTTCGGGGTAGAACCAACGAGAAGAGCAAAGATGTTACAACACTTGATTGGAACGTGAGTTTCTCAGTTTATGCATTGTATCTGCTATGCTCAATGCATGACCCCTTTCCCTCTAAATATATTATTCCATGTATCAAACACACATATGCACATCGCGCAAACTCATCACACCTGATACTTGCTAAATGTTCCTGCTGGAGCTTTTTTTATAGTTAATTCTTTGTTGCTAATTTCCATCTTGTTACTCTTTAGGGAGAAGGGACGCTACTTGCAACGGGTTCTTATGATGGTCATGCGAGAATATGGGATAGAGAAGGTTAGCTATTCTCTGTCCAATGATGGTACCTAATCACGTGCTGCAGCTAGCACCAATGGCCGTCTCACTTTTACATAATCTTGAAAATTTATCTGCAAGAATATCGTGAATTTTTTCCAAAATATGGATTAGCTCCTGAAGTCATTCAAAAAAATATATATATTTTGCACGTGGGAAGCCATTTTACAATACTGGCATGCCTGCGTAACAAGTATGGTTTCCTGCAGCTTGTCCAATTTTTTCACAGTTTCTTCTTACAATAGTTGCATTCCCCAATAGTATACCTATCATCACTCTTTCCTTTTGTCAATGATATCTTTATATTTTATTGCGTGTTTTAATGAAGTCATAATGTTACATGCTTGATAGTGTCTAAACCTTTCTTTTTCGTTGGGCATGATTTAGTCCTATATTCTGTCTGTGTTGACCTGCTGACCAGGGGATTTGAAGATTACCTTGAGCAAGCATAAGGGTCCAATTTTCTCTTTGAAATGGAATAAGAAGGGTGACTTTCTCCTTAGTGGAAGTGTTGATAAGACAGCTATCGTGTGGGATGTAAGAACTGGAGAATGTAAGCAACAATTTGAGTTTCACTCAGGTATCATGTTTCTCACAAGTATGGCTTCTGTGATTCTCTACATACACAAGAATGCCATATTAATGTGAAATTATTTTTGCAGCCCCCACTCTCGATGTGGACTGGAGAAACAATGTTTCGTTTGCTTCATGTTCAACAGATAACATGATTTATGTTTGTAAAGTTGGTGAGACGCGCCCCATCAAAGCTTTTGCTGGACATCAGGTTTGTTCATGAAATGAAGTACACATACTTTTCATTAGCATTGCTTGTGTTGAAGCCAAAGACTTTTTCTTTAGCCCTAAGTTTACTTGCTCAACTTTATGGGCATACGCTAATTATATTTTCGGGTTGACTTTTAATTTAACTAAATTTCTTCACTGAGCTCATGCCACGAGGAACTGGGAACATACATGACGCATCTTTGCTGAACATAAGCCAACTTTTGGAATATCTTGCTGCCCCATTTTGTAGAATTTTGTTTATTTGTGATGTTGTTATGTTTGATGCCGAATACTGATAACCAGTCAAATAATCTAGGGAAACCTACAGTTTATCATCTGTGACGTAAGAAGCCTCTAATTGTAACTTGTGAAATCTGCTGGTGGCCTTAATGCACCAAGTAAATGTATATGCATATGCTTATATACGTGTCAGCAGCAAGTCACAGTATGTGCCGAGGGAAGATGAATGGAATGTTAAACTCCCGTGTTATTCTTAGCACCAGATTGTGAGTATGCAGTAGACATTAAGTGGTCTGAAGTGACATCAGAATTATAGATACGGAATTCTGCGACAAGGGCTTTTGGGTGATGTTGTCATCATGACATTCCAACTTGCCCTTAAAGGTGTTTGACCTCGTCTTTAATCGCGTGGTTTTTGTGGTTGCTGCCAAGTTCAATCAAAAAAGGAATGCAAAACTCATATTACACAGCTTATTATTTAGATGAAACAATTATAAATATGAAATAGGGGCCTAATTCCTGAAATATCATGTTCTTGGTGGATGATATAGCGGGCTGCATCTTACTGCTAAATCGCGTGGTTTTTGTGGTTGCTGCCAAGTTCAATCAAAAAAGGAATGCAAAATTACACAGCTTATTATTTAGATGAAACAATTATAAATATGAAATAGGGCTCTAATTCCTGAAATATCATGTTCTTGGTGCATGATATAGCGGGCTGCATCTTACTGCTAGTTACCCTTTTATTTCGGTCAGGGAGTAAGGAAGAAAGGTGATGGTAATAGCAAGTTTACGACTCCTTGAATATTAGGTGATTTGCATTTTTACATCCCAAAATGGGTGTGCTTTTTCCCATATAGATAACTAAATGGGCCTTAGAATTTCAGATTCCTCCACGGGATGATGTGACACCTGGCCACCGTGTGACAGATGATGCCCCTTTTCTCACACTTTTGTCTGAGCATTGAAGTTATTAATGAAGTTAAAAGACACATCTTTTTCTTCTTTTTTGGTTTTTCCAAACTTCAATGTTCATCATGGCTTTTTTTTATTAACAGCACTCATATAAGTTACTGAAATAGAAGAATCCATCAATAACATGCCTTACAAAGTATGTAGCATCTGTAGTTAAAAGAGGTATGATGTGATGAATCATCTTGCACTAGGCCCTGGTTAACAATCTCAAAACTAAGAAAGAAATCTCTGTCTGATTGTGTAAAATCCCCAGCAATTATAATAGATCTTGCTCGTCCAATACAAGTTTAGCATTCCCTCTCCTTTTTCGTCTGGATGTGTGTATCTGGGGCAGATTGGTAGTAATCGCAGGATTGGTGTGTAGGACAGGCAGTTGCAACCTACCCTAAGAGGGTGGCAATATTTCCATGACTTTGGTTTAGATATCACACTAGTTGAAATTTTATTTTAACCATCCTAGGAGCCTAACCTAATGCAAAGTTTCCGTGGGATTGCTATGTTTGATTATTCTTGGTGGGGTTGCTTTAAAAAATTTCTTGCTTTAATATGGGTAGCACAAGGGGTTGATCTTTTTTTTTTCCTGATACTTAATTATACGATATTTGTATCATATGTTGTCTTCATTTGACTTCTGAAACCTGGGAAGACTAAGCGGCGTCATTTGTCATTTCAGGGTGAGATTAACGCCATAAAATGGGACCCAACTGGTTCATTGTTGGCGTCCTGTTCTGATGATATGACTGCAAAGGTGCTCATTTTGCTGGATGCTCAGTTTTTGGTCATCATATTTTGATCCTAATTTTGGATTTTTCAGAGGCTTTTCATAAATAAAAAATTCCGAAGCATATGGATTAAAAAAAAATTCTTGTGCAATAATTTCATGGACCTGATTGGGCAAACAAAGATTGACAGTTCCTACTAATCTTGGCAGATTTGGAGCCTGAAGCAGGACAAATTCGTCCATGATTTCAAGGATCACCAGAAGGTGGGTTGGGCCACCTCTCTCGGTGCCACCATCTTCTTCCTCTCAACTATCGAATAATTAGGAGCTTTTTGTTTAATTTCTTCAGGAGATCTATACAATCAGGTGGAGTCCTACTGGCACCGGCACATGCAACCCCAATCAGCTGGTGCTGGCAAGGTAATCTGTTCCGTCATACTGGGCTGGTTGGTGAGGTCAACCACCTGTTTGACCTCCAGACTCCATCCTCATCTGTTCTTATGGAGACACATTAACTATTCACTTTAAATCCGTGATTTTTAGAGCCTTCTCTGACTGAAAATACCCCGCGGACTGATTCTTATTCAGATGATCTAGTTTTTTCTTATTTTAAAAAGATGGGTTTTATAATTTTCTCACAATATTTATCGGGTGGAGAGAAAAAAAAATTCTTTCACATTAGGTCAACCATCTCTTGCCCTTTTTTGCAGTGCCTCCTTTGACTCGACCGTAAAGCTATGGGATGTGGATGCTGGTAGGCTCCTGCATAGCCTCAATGGCCACAGGTGCTGATCGAGCTCTGTCCCTCCTCGTCTGTCTATAATCCGAAAATATATAAATATTTATTAATTTGGTGTGTAAAATGATGTTAATATATGGATCAGGCAACCGGTGTATTCCGTGGCATTCAGCCCGAACGGGGAGTTCTTGGCCAGTGGATCAGTTGACCAGTGCCTCCATGTGTGGTCCCTCAAGGAGGGGAGGATCATCAAGACCTTCCGCGGCGGCGGCGGGATCTTCGAGGTCTGTTGGAACAGGGAGGGCGACAAGATCGCCGCCTGCTTCTCCGACAACACCGTCTGCGTGGTTGACTTCCGAAAGTAGCTGACCCACTGGTCAACCTTCATCTGGGAAGAAACCTTGGGATGGGTTTGGTAGGAGGGGTTTAAAACTGTACAGATTAGTTATTTTTGGGAATGAAGATGGCGTCTTTGCATGGGTTTTGCGTTGACTTATTGGGGTAAAATCATCGCAGGAGAAAGCGACGACCTTTGCCCTCTCTGTTTTGCCTGTCTCAGATTGAGATGGTCTTCCTTTTCTTTCTTCTTTTCCATATTTTCTAATAATATGCTTTATCTATCAATTGATATGGATATTTCCTTTTGGAGTATATATATATATATATATATATATATGATGGTTCTTGGGCCAAGACGGGTCCAAAAAAATGTCCAAAAGTACCCGTTATATGCTAATTATAGGAAGAAAACATCAGAATTTCCCGCCTTCCACGAGTATCCATTTAGAAAATTGTATGAATGTGAAAAGTCTATATTGCCATTCTGGTTGGTGAGAACCTTGGGATGCTCATGAGTGTGGGGATGTTATTGTCTACGTTATTTTGCTCCTCTGACTGAGGGTAAAAATGTCTTTTAGTATCGTATGGACAACGGTCGTTTAACGAGAGGGGGTGGACAGAGCTGAGCAACACCACCTCCCCGATTCTGGGAGCAGCGGGGGGCATGTCCTCCTTGTCCGGGGGGCCCTCCCCCATGGCAACTGCCGCCGCCGCCGCCACTATCTCGCCGCCGGCCCGCCGGTCGACGCCCCTTCCGTCGGCGGACCTCGCCGTCGCCTTCATCGAGCGGTGCGGGGACGCGCGCCGCCTGCTGCAAATCCACGCCGCCGTCTTCCGCGCCGGCCTCCTCGACCACCCGATCGTCGTCTTCAAGCTCCAGCGCCGCTACTCCTCCCTCGGCCGTCTTGACCACGCCAGAGCGCTCTTCGGGCTCTCCCCAGATCCCTCCGTCTTCTCCTGGACCGCCCTCATCCACGCCCACGCCGCCGCCGGCCGCCACCGCGACGCCCTAATCTTCTTCGCCGAGATGGCCGCCGCCGGCGTCCAGCCAAACGCCTTCACCTTCTCCGCCGCCCTCGCCGCCTGCTCCCTCGCCGCCGGCAAGGCCCTCCACTCGCAAGCCCTCCGCCTCGGCCTCGCCGGCGACCCCTACGTGGGCACCGCCCTGCTCGGCGTGTACTCCCGTGCCGGCGACACCACCGCCGCCCGGCACCTGTTCGACGCATTGCCTAGCAAGAACCTCGTCTCCTCCACCGCCATGATCAACTGCTACGCCAAGGCCGGTGACCTGTACGCCGCCCGCGCAGTGTTCGACCGCACGCCGGCGCCGGACGCCGTCTGCTGGAACGCCATGATCGACGGCTACACCCAGCACGGGCGGCCTGCCGAATCTGTGGCCCTGTTCCGCCGCATGCTGCGGTCCTCCGGCGCCGCCATGCCCGATGAGGTTACTCTGCTCACGGTGCTCTCCGCCTGCGCGCAGCTCGGCGCCATGGAATCCGGCAGGTGGGTCCACTCCTACATGAGCACCCGGTCCATCCCGATGACGGCGCCGCTTGGCACCGCCCTCATCGACATGTACAGCAAGTGCGGCAGTCTGGAGGACGCCTGCGCAGTGTTCGACGGAATCCCCCAAAAGGACGTCATCGCCTGGAACGCCATGATCGTCGGACATGCCATGCACGGGAACAGCAGGGAAGCCCTCGCGCTGTTCTCGGAGATGCTTGCCGCGGGGCTAAGGCCGACGGACATCACCTTCGTCGGTGTGCTCAACGCCTGCAGTCACGCGGGGCTTGTGGCCGAGGGCCGCGCGCTGCTCCTTTCCATGGCAGAGCGGCACGGGCTCTTGCCGAAGATCGAGCACTACGGCTGCGTGGTGGACCTGCTCGGCAGGGCGGGGCTGGTGGAGGAGGCCTACGAGCTCGCGCAGGCCATGCCGGTGAAGCCCGACGCCGTCGTGTGGGGGTCCCTGCTCGGGGCCTGTAGGCTCCACGGGAAGGCCGCTCTGGGGGAGAAGATAGCCGCCTTCCTAGTCGCCGCCGGCGAGGCCAACTCCGGCACCTATGTTCTCCTATCTCACATCCGCGCCGCCGCGGGGGACTGGGAAGCGGCGGCGAGGGTGAGGATCCTCATGAAAGACGGTGGCGTGCGGAAGGAGCCCGGCGCCGCCGCCATGGAGGTGGACGGGCGGCTGCACGAGTTCCTGGTGGGCGACGTGGGGCACCCGAGGAGCGCCGAGATCTACGCAGAGTTGCAGGCTCTGGGGGTGCTGCATGAGGAGGGCGCCGCCGCCGCCGGTGGGGTGCACAGTGAGAAGCTGGCCGTGGGGCTGGGGCTGATCAGCACTGCTGCGGGGACGACGATCAAGGTGGTGAAGAACCTGCGGGTCTGCGCCGACTGCCACGGCGCCATGAAGCTCATCTCGCGACTCACCGGCCGGAAGATCGTCATGCGGGATCGGATCCGGTTCCACCACTTCTCCGACGGCTCCTGCTCTTGCGGGGATTTCTGGTGACCCAAAAGGGGGGTTTTTCTTCAAATAACATTATATATATTCATTCATCGGTGCGGTGATTCTTCTACAAATGTAATTTCAATAAAAGGGAGGTGTAGATAGTAAATTACGGATAATGTTAGGCCCAATAAGACAAATGGGCCTGGCGTGGGCCATATAATCTCAGACCCAATTTAGTCTTAGCCTAGTAACAGATAGTCCCTACCGGGCAGACTGGCCGTCTTTTTTGGGTGTATACACACGATTAAGCTTTTTCATGGGGATATAAAAATATCATACGGTGAAATGAGGGCTTCCATTCAAAAGATACCAAAAGGATTCAGATGAACAGCCCAGTGTACCCATTGGCCCAGACCCGAGGGGGATAGTTCCCTCCACTAACCTCTCTCTCTCTCTCTCTCTCTCTCTCTCTATCTCTATCTCTGTGTACCGTTCTCTCTCTATCAAGAAGATATTCCCTCTGTTCACAACCCAAATGGGTCATCCCGAGAGTCCAAGAAGGGCATCATCAGCTTTCTCTATCTCGAGATGAAGATTCCCCATGAGGATATGGGTGGGCCAGTAGGACATAGAAACAGTGAAGGGGAAGGACGACCTCTACTAGCTCATCGGTGGCCACACATTCTTAGCATATACAGCCACAAAAGTGGGGGTAGCGATGCTCTGTAGAATACCCACCTCAGGGCCCTAGGAAATACCGAGCATGGCCCGGAGAGAAGCTTAGAGAGCAGGACCAGGAGTGGAGCCCAGGGAAATCGGGCCGGCCCAAAACGGGCCATGGGCCCGGACAGGAGGGTGGGTGGGGCCCCACATGGGAGTGACATCTCAGATCGGCCTAGCAATGCCCAATTTGAGCAGGGCGTGGGCTATGATGTTACTGCTCGTTGTTCTCGTGGAGATATCTCTGGAGATCCACCCACTGGGCCGACAGGTGTTTGGGCAATAGATCACGAGAATCCGGCTTCGAACTGTAGTAACATGTTGCTGCCCATCTCTATATTCCCACCTCCGCCCAACCCCTGTTAGATGCCAAGAATCTCTCTCTCTCTCTCTCTCTCTCTCTCTCTCGCTCTCTCTATTTCTATCTAATAGCTCTGCTATCTATCTCTCTCATCTACTTTTGGAGGATGGAATGTATGGAAGAGGAAGATGACGACACCCCACACAGAGGGGTTGCTGTGGAGTCGTCAACCTTGTATTGTTGTTCTCCACAGAGATGTATAAAGATGGCCCAAGTGACCTGATGTGGACTACTAAAGGGGGAAGAGAGAGAGAGAGAGAGATGAAGGAATGGCAGCTATATAGACTGAGGTTTCCCTTCCCATCATGTCTCACCTCTTTCCTCCGAGCATCATCCCACCCTCTTTCTCTCACCCCGACGGCGATGCGGCCGCCCAAGGAACCAGAGAGCGGCGGGGGCGGCGCCGCCCCAAGCGGCGGAGAGAGCCACAATTCAGGGCCATGGCTCAGCCTGGGCCTCAGCCAGGACCCCACCGGGGGGGGCGGCGAGCTACAATTCAGGCCCGGTCTCCAGAGGGTCTTCTCCTGCAACTTCTGCATGAGGAAATTCTTTAGTTCACAGGCCCTCGGTGGGCACCAGAACGCCCATAAGAGGGAGAGGGGCGGCGCCGCCGCCCGGAGGCACCAGCGGCCGCAGGCGGCGGCGCCGCCCCTCAAGAAGCCCGCTCCAGAGACCCTGCAAGTCCAACCCCACTCACTTCCTCACACACCACAAAGAGGAGAAGCCATGGGAGCGGCAGCAAGATTCCATGGGGTTACCTCTGAGATGAGATGGCTCGGAAGCTTCCAGGAGCCGCCAGCAACCCAGCAGCCGTCCGAGCTGGACTTGAGCCTCAGGCTTTGACGCACCACAGTCCACTAGTCCACCAATTCAGTAGAGATCGAAATCCGGCCGCAACACCCACTAAGGAAACTAGCCGGATCAAGAATGAAATCAGGTCTTTTCTTTTCTTTTCTTTTCTTTTTATTTTTTTTATTTTTTTTCTCTTTCTTCGAGTTCTATGACTAGTTCTCTCAACGAGTTTCACAGCAATAAGATCCTATAAATGGTAGGAAGAAGATGTATAGTTTCATAGTTCCTCATGCTGGTCAATCTGTATAATCACACCGAGCAAATGACTAATATTTCACATTATAAGAAGCATATGAATTCAAGGATTCATGAAATATATTAACATCGAATCATACCCAGAGGCAGGGGGGGTTCAAGGTGATCATAGATGTTATACACGCTTACCACTGTGGCTAGAGAGAGAAAGTACCTTGATCCCTCCGCATCCAGAAACCTCAAGTGGTTGTCTTCCTGCATTTTTAGGAAAATCCCAAATTATAATTATGAAATGTATTGGATAGGAATCAAAACGTTTTAAAAATATATATATGGCATACAAAATAATAATACTAATAATAAATCAAATGAACTCTTCATAGCGAGGATCGTCACTGTGAATGGTTACCGGGATATCTTCAAGCATTGCTTCTCATGAGAGATGATCGGGAGCTTCTGGCTGATCTCACTTGGATCGCTGTAGGCCACACATTCAGATGGAATACCCTTCTGTCGCATTTAAGATTAAGATCAGCGCAGTTGACTTAAAAAAGATGAAGAACGGGAAGGAAAATAAATATGCATGGCATACGCATCTAAGTCGATCAATAAGAGTAAAATGATATGATTCTCACGAAACAATCTCTATTTATCTTAAGAGACAAAGGAATACATAATAATGATCAATAATAAAGTTCACAAATTGAAATCCGAGTCTATAATTTAATTTCTTGTGATAATCAGTCGTGTTTATTTGTTATTATAAATGCCCATTTTTCTTTCGTCGATTGCTCAACTGGTGAGATTGGATAGACGAGGACCTTGCCAAAGCACTGTTACTACCTTACCTGGTGCCGCCAGTATGGGTACTCATTTCCATGAATAGCTCTAAAACTATGGGCCATTTGGGTATTTTAATTTCAAAGCAATGATGAAGCTACATAACATGATTCAATGCACGGAGAAAGAAAAGTAAGAGATTAATCACAATAACATCACAATTCAATGAGTAGTGTAACTAGACGACTTGCAGCGCTACAAGGAGTGCAGATGTGTCGATTGAAAGCAATCTTCTGGCAGGACGATGTCCACTTACAAGAGATAGACCCTGGAAGGTTGCTTCTCTCCAGCAGTTCTCGCGAAGAACAGTTGGAGTGGCATCATCCTCATTAACGAAGGCACAAAACATCCGTGTGTCCCTCAGTCTCATAAGAACTCCGTCAACCCTTAGCTGGAATTAAAAGGAAATACTAAAGATTCAAGTTGCTGACCAAAGAGAATCAATATGTTTGATTGAGAACACAGATAAAACCAGAGAATAAATTAATTAAGAAAAACACCAGCTGAAGATGGGACTTTCAGTAATTACTTAAGAGATCAATGGCCAGATCTAAACGATTCAAGGATTTGGCAAATATTTCTTGGACTAGAGAGGGTCAGCTGGATCATGGCAGACCATTTAGCAAGTACACCTTATTTTTGTGAAATTAAAATATACATATACATTGATACATGTTATATAAATATATAAATACCCATAAACATAGACATGTACGTGCACTGTGAAGCAGAATAACGTACCCAGAAACGCAGTAGAAGAAACCAAGAGCTTGGCATTACTCTCTGCAATGTCAGGAAACAAACATACGGCATTTATTAGAATTTTTTCATGTTTTATGCCAGTAAATTTACCAAACAAACCCACGTGAGATTCAGAAAAATTACCACTTTCACAGTTAAGAGTGAAACTCCGTTATCTGCCAATTCATCTTCGTACAAGACGACCTAATAATGATTCGGCAAACAACAACCATGTGAAGAAGTAACATTCAGGCAGCACCCACTTGCATCTAGAACTTGGAGACCTACCTCATCATAGAATAGTATAGGTTCTTTTGCTCCCAATGCAACCAGATCTATCTGTTCGTTGCAATCCTCCCACGTTAGTTGACATTGAGAATCATCAGAAACTGACTGCGTTATACGGCGAGTATTAGTAAAGTGTCCAGGTAACATTTATAAAATTTCTTATTCTAGTCTGAGAAATAAAGTTTTCCTCTCTAATATTTATTAAGTGAGTTCTGATCTACAAAAAGAAAGATTGAAGATTTTGTTATCTTGAATAGAAAAAAATTAGTGTGTACATAAAAATCGTCCAGGAGAAATAATATCAAAAGTATCTGAAAAGGAAGACACTTGGCAGTCACTAGGTGTTCAAATCATCAAATCACATAAACAACACAAAGTATTCATTCAGCATAGCCCTCTCCAAAATTTTCATGTATCACGGACAAACAATCCTAGAAATATGTCTACTTTGCTATAAGGTATGTAATCAATGCACAACAGCGAACAAATACTGTTAAAAAGTACGAGCTAAGATAATAGAAATTGATTATGAAACGATACGCGAGTTCTGGTTTACGCTAATGGCCTGTATGACATCAGATAAGCATTTTTCATGTAATAAATGATACTCGTAGCTTCGCGAGTAAACAACAAGTAATATCACACATGAATCTAAACGTGGTTCTGCACATCCTCAACCCTCATCCATCGATAGTTTTGACACGGATTTATTTTTAATAAGAATTACACTTTAATGTAAATATCATACGTGCATTTATCACTACATGTAACAACCTAGAGGTCAACACCTTATATGTACTAACCCTTTCTTGGTGAAGTGATTGATACCTAACAGAGAAACAAAGACTGAAATCCAGAAAAACACTCTAATGGTTGGCCACTCAGACAAAATGAAGAGTGATTGAAAACCCACAAAGCTGACAATTTGGCTCCAGAAACTAGGGCAAAATATACAATGTAAATCCAAGTGTCAACTCCTCCGGTGCAAAACAGAATCCAGCACATAGACTCGACCAAAAATATCATTGGATTGAGTGTGGCAACTCACTGGCAATTGTCATAATATATTGTACACAAAACCAAAAAATAAATAAAATTCAAGAAGACTAGTGTCTAATATTTTAGAATCTCTCTCTTACTCTCACTCGCATCAAGCACACAAGTGCATTCAACTTTTGTACGAGACTGATAAAACTCTAAAAAAATTTCAATCTCTTTTCTAGCCTCGTCGAACAATCTGTAAATTTGAGGTTGTTTTGTTATTTCGATGAAAGAGTAAACGAGCTATCAGGGAAGACTTGGATCAATGAGAATATTTGGTTAGCACCTTGAGCAACGTAGTGCACAGGTTGCAGTAACCTGATAAAATTTTCAAGTTAGGCTTGAGGAATAGAGTAGATTTGGGGTTTAACCAAAAGAGCATAAGCCGCTCGTGCTACTATGGAATTATTTCTCATCATGATATGCTTTTAATTTATCCATACAACTCGTACACAAAGGAATTTATAAACTTGCCTTGAGACCAGAAATAAGAAAAAAGAGTAGGTCAAAAGCTTGTAACATGCTATGGAAAAGTCAGAAAAAGAAAAAGGGGACGAAATGGAGACCACGTACTTTTATGCCTTGATCAATCTTCTCACTACCGCAATATGGAGTAGTGAATGTGTAGTCATAATCTAATATCACTTGTTGAGATGGTTTGCTGTGAAACAATAACAAGAACAACGGTGATCCACCTAGTAGCTCAACAAGCAATTAGAACACATAAATAACGAATTGGAGTACAACGTGTTGGCACCAAGATAATTAATATGAACTTCATCATGACTAGCTAAGATGCTCCAAGATGACTACGCATTCTGCTTCATATTTAAATCGAAGATTCACAGCAATTTTTACCATAACTGTGAATGTAATAACCTTTGGATGATGGTAACCAGAAGGGAGATCGGATAAACAAAATCGACATTGCAAAAAATATCGACATTGCAAAAAATATTTTATCTTCTGAGATAAATCTCTGAGATTAGATAGTAGACACAAAATATCAAGCAGGAGTAGGTCATGCTCTTTCGTTAGTATATGTTTCTAGAGCTGGCCGATTTTATAGCATAAAGATCAAGGACTTTCTCAACCAAAGGAGCACCCCATAGATGCACATCAAATATCTTGTAAACAGTGAGGCTATACAATTAAACTACCTGTAACAAGTTAATTGTCTTACCATCTGAATTTCCACTTTGCCGCTGCAGGGACTTCCACAGGCGGTAATGATTCTCGCTTCCACCCCTCCAGAGCATCAAATGCATTGAAGTGAATCTTAAAACCACTTTTCTCGTGTAAAAGGCATAATGAATTTTCTCCGAAAACCATTTCAGGTAAGTGCGAAGTTCCCAGCCTTTGTTCCCATCTGCAGAAACCCGTAAACAATGGCACTTGATCTCTAGAAATCACAACTTTGAATTTCAAATATTTTGTTCAGACAACATTCAGTTCATATTACAAAACAAAACAGAAAGCTCAAGACGTTTCACACAAAAACAGTCCCATGTAAAAAGCTAAAAATACTCAAATATTTTAAGTCTAGGGAATCTTTGGAAAGAAAAATATCAAACAGAATTTTATAAGTCTAGGGAAAAAATCCATCACTAAGAAAATAGCAGCTTGCAAGTAAACTTTGTCGAAGGAATACTCAAATAGGTTCAATCCCCGATCCAGAATATCATACACTTACGGAAACTATATCAGGATTCCAAAGAATCCGATTCAGAACAGAATGACTAGATATGAACCGGTGTCTGAGCCAACTTTTCACTGGATCAATAAAGAAGAAAAAGAAATCTAATTCAAACGATAAATGAATTGAAAATTATTATCACCATTCCCACATACCTCTCATGGAAAGAATACGGATTGTACATAAGATATTCTCAGTAAACCAATTATGACTGAGATCTAAGCTTACAAGTATGGGACTTTTTGATTTCGATATATGATATCATCCAGGAGTTGGTCCTTATGACAATATCAGCTGCAAAAAGAAATATGTAGAACCTTAACTGGACAAGACAATTCTAGGTTCATCTAATCGTTTGTTTGGTTCAGATGGCATTATATCACAAATTAATATTTTTTTCTTTAGTTTATGTTCTCAATACAATCTGATTCTCTCCAGTCATCTAATCTAAAATCCTGGGTTAGTTAACGGGAGAGCACATAGTATTTGCAATGGTTGAATCAAATCCCACGCATGCTCCACTCCTGAAACCTCCTCCTGGGCTTTTAATATACCTTTTACAAGTTGGATTTTCTACGATAACAACCAGATTTCACACAATCAAGCCATACTCAAATTTTAAGCTCGCTTGAACATAAGGTAAAATGAAAAGAAAGATGTACAAACCATCCTTTATGAATTAGCAGATCACGACAAGCTTAGAGTGCTTACTTGTACTATGGTGAAATCTCTTGGAAGCATGTGAGCATGCTGTGTCTATTTGATTCTGTGGAAGATTATTCATTATTTGCTATAAAGGGTTTTACATTGTCCCAGAATACAAGCACTCAGAGCAAAAAATTATGTTTACAACGGCTTGCTACTTTTTCCAACGGCCTCTTGAAATAGTAAACTTGAACGTGCAAACATCCGAAACTTAATTTCCGACTCTTCCATGCAAAGTGCCAACACTTTTTTCATTTAAAATGGATAGTGGGATAAATTCATTCAGAGTAGAAAACAGACTAAGACTCTAAGAACAACTCTCTATGTAAGAGCAATAGACTATGTCAATATGGCACAAGATCATTTGCGCTCTAAATGATCTTCAAATGGTAGACATCTCCCCTTTCTCACTAAAATTTACTTAAGCCCAATCGTTTATCCTTGTGAAGACAAAGATAAAAAATATTCTAGTCGAGAAAATCACATATCCAAGCCTATGGCTTGGGCATGCGATTCCAGCATACACACGTTTAGACACTGCTCGTTTCGAGCTTTCAGGATATACTTTCAATCATACAGATCGTGGTTCGGAACCCTAAAAAAATAGAAGCTCTGCAACACGCAATAAATCTTCCCTCTGAATAGCTCCATAAAAAACAGAGGCCTTCATCAAGAAGGCATATTGAACTAAACCAAATGTGGCGCAATGCTATCATAAAATTTAGATAACGTGTTCACTAATCAAAACCTTCAAGAATGTATGTTTTCACCTTACAGTTAGCAACTCAACAGTGAAAACTTTATCCCTCCATTTCAACGAAACGTTTATATTTTTCGCGAAAGATAAAAAAACAGTAACCCGCGAGTGAGCTTCAACAGCATGTGAACTCCCTCGTGTGAAAAACATGGCATCACCATCCCGTCGAAAAATCTACGATCCAGCAATCCTAGAAAAAGCCTACAACAATCTGTTTCTGAGAAGCAAAACAGTTCCATCTATACAGGTAAAACATTGACAGGCAGGAAAAACACTCGCATACATCTGCGCCACCGAGGTATGCTTTGTATAAAGAGGTCAAAGACGACAAGCTACCCAACACAGTCGACAGGAAGAAGCTTAAGGGTTTGGCATGGCGTACTCTTCACGCTCAGCTGAGTTAAGGATAAAACGCTTGCAGGACTCGATGACCCAACCCTTAAACCGCACACCGGACCGCCCCTCCGGAAGCCGCTCCCCCCCAGCCGCTTTCAGATCCCTCTCCTCCGCATCGCCCGCGCCGTCCTCTGCCTTCCGTTCCGCCATCTCGATCCTCCCAGAAGCAAAAGTCTCCCTAGGCGAGGCACCAAATTCACCGGTTTGATCGTCTTCGGATCTGTTTCAACGGTACGCCATCGCCATATATATATATAGACACTCGAAGAAAAGCCCAGCAAACGTATTCCGGGCCGGCCCAATAACCTGATCCCTCTCTCGGCTCGGCCCGGCCCGGACATACCGTTCTGACAATGGGACAAGAGATAGCGAGAGAGAGAGAGAGAATGTCAACTTGTGATGAATGAAGAACTTAGGCAGTCAATAATAACAATCTTGATTAAATTATATGATTTTATTTATTTTATGGATGTGTTGGCAATTATACCACTATGAGTATATTATGACATGAGCATTGATATTTATTGATATTTAATTTTTAATGTATATTTAAAACTGTTAATTTTACATTGAACTGTTAAAAAATTGGTTAAGATTATTTCATGTCATTTAACCCGGATTACTAGATCCTATTAGTAACCAGTTTATGGTCAGCACTACTGGTTAGATATATATATAAATACATACATATATATATATATATATTAGATAATTATCTAGATATATATATATATATAATTAGATAGAGGGAGAAATCGATAGAGAGAGAGAGAGAGATGCAGCTAATTTACATGTACATAAAATCAGAATTAGTACACATAATTATCGTAATAACTTAATCAGTGTTTACAATAACATTAGAATTAGCGAGTGGTGTCTCCAAGCAGAGGAGCAGGTCAATGATGTACATAATTGACAAAAACTATCATACATGAGATGATAATGGCCAGGGGGAAAGAGAAAGGGGATAATAATCCAACGGCCATGGATGGGGTCAGCAGTTCTCATCGATCAGAATCGAGCAGGGGAGGGGTGCCTCAGCTTGGGCACCTTGAAGGAGGACGAGAACAGCTTTGGGCTGTCTAACGCTGGCATCGATGTCAGTGACTTTCTCTTTGAAGACATTCTCAGACCCTGAAAAACAAAAGGTCAACGCATCAACTCGGATCTTACAACCAAATTCAAAATCCTCCCGCAAAACATTCCATCATTGCAGTGTGAATCCACAAATAGTCAATCAAATGAAGGAAAATGAACTTATTTAGAGCCCCAATTTCCTACATTCGGTAAGAGAACTCACAATGAGAGTTCATGATTTCATGCATCACAAACCCTCAAAAGTCAACGAGAGTTGTTACATGAAATCCAAACCACAGAATAACTGGTTTCTGTGGAGGGGTGTGATCCCCAATACAGAATAATCCTGATTTTTTGAGTCAGAAAACTGACAACAGAAATCATTCGTCTTCTTACTCTAAAAATCCTCAAAAAGTCAACCAAACAATGGCTTCCACGAATCTAAACCACAGAATAATGGGTTATCGTGGAGGAGTGATCATTCGTACTTTTTAAAGCCTGATTCTGTTAAAACAGAGAAGAACCAAAGTATCACCCTATCTTTAAAGGTGGGTGTTCAGATATCAGTTTTTTTCAGGAATAGATACAGAGGACTTACCGAGTCAGCTATTCTAGATCCTGATGAATCACAGTGAACAATGCTACTCCGGCTTGCAGAAACCCCCTGGCTCCTCCCCTTGGACACTGAGCGTCCTGCAGATCTCCTTAACAAGCTCGCTTCCTTCGAGGATCTAGGCATTTTTTTGCCGCTGGACTTCCTCGAATTGGCCTCTGTTCTAGCCAATTCTCTCTGCAACTTGGCAATCATGGCATCCTTCTCTCTCACAGAAAACTGGAGCTTCTTCACCTCCTCGTCGTTCATCGAAGCTTCCCGGGTGCGGCTTCGCAAATCTACTTCCATTCTAGATACATCCGCCCTTAGATTGGAAATCATCTCCTCCTTGTCAAAAACCGACGACTGCAACTTCTCCACGGTGGCCTGAAGCTTCTCCGCCGCTTCATTAGCCTGGTTGACCTCTACCTGCTTGCTCTTGAGGAGTCCAGTGTACTCACCCTCCATCTTCTTGAACTGATGCCACACGAAGTCCTTCTCCGCCAGCAAAGCAGTGACCTCAGCTTCCTTCTTGGCGCTGAGCTTCTTGTAAGCCTGCTTCCAGTTCCTCGGCTCCGTTGAGCCTGAGCAGAGATGGCCATCATCCTGCTGGTTCTCTCCTGAACTCATCGATCTCATGTCACCTTCGCTACTCTTCATCTGCTCAATATTCCCCTGAAAAAAAGGTAAAAATAATCACATGAAGGTGTTCTAGATAACAATGTCGAAGCTTTTGTTCGGGGGTGGGGATGAGTACCTTCAAAAGAGAGATTTCACGGTTCAAGGTTTCCACGCATTCATGGAAATCTTGCAAATCGCTCTCCGTATTCTCTATTTGAAGAGATGAAATAAAATCAAGTAAAAATAATAGAATAATGGAAAAAAATGCAAATTACTGAGTGACTACAGAAAATGGATTTAATATAAAGATAGCACAGAAAAGAAGATAAAAGAAAATAATAAGGTAAAAGGAGATCAAATTTTGAGTACAGATCTAAGCGGGAACAGAAAAGGACCTGGAGTTTCAGGTACCGCCATTGCTTACCGAATAGTTCCTTGCAGCGAGAAACCTCCATCTGTTTGAGTCCGAGCATGAGATCCAGCTTGGCCGCGTACGCCAGACGCTCCATCTCTTCTACCTTCTTCATCTGCATGAATTTGGGACAACGGATGGCATCATAACCCGGAGGAGGACGATAGAAACCCAACATCAACAGGCGATAGGAATGATCATCCTCCGTCCTTGCCTGAGCTATTTGGGACTCCAAGAGTTGAGCCTTGGATTCCCATCGATTATGCTGCAATAGGACATAGTCCTGAAGAAACTTGCGGTCCCCGGCTAGGGTTTCGATCTGGCCCTGTCGCTGCCGCAGCATCTCCATGAGGGCCGCGAATATCCGTTCCCACTGCCGGCGCTCTGAGGCTGATGCCGACGTGGGCGGGCACAGCGAGGGAGGATGAACTTCGGACACCATGCGTGACCCCGAGAGGAGATCGCAGAGAGACGTTCAAGGGAGAGAGAGACAGACAGACAGACAGAGACAGAGATGACCGTTGCTCCTTTTTTAAGCTCTGAAACCAGGGCACCGTTTGAAATAAACGGGGAGGAATGGCGGCCCTTGCAGCTTTACTACGCCTCTTTCAAAAAAATATCATACGTACCCTCATATAAATATAATTTGCTTTAACATCCCTGCAGGAAAAAACCTCGACTCTTAACCGCCACCAATAAACTTGAGACACGTCTCACTCCATCACTCAAAGCACCAGAAAAGACGGCTTCTATTGGATCCTCTCTCTCTCTCTCTCTCTCTAACCTCTAAGCAAGGTACAAAATTTCCCCTATTTTCAAGTAAAATTAACCCAAAAAAAAGGAAAGCAGGGACTAAATAGCAATAATTATTTATTTTATAAGGAGTACGAGGACAACCCGAAAAAGAGTTTTCAGACGAGACGTCATCCCTCCTCCGTATTGCCGGCGCGTAGGGATTTTTTTTTCTTTCTAGAAAGGCACCTCGGGACCGGTAACGTGTGCCGCAGGAGCATCAGACACTATCCTGAACCGGCAGTAGGGGCAGTCCCCGCAGCCCCGCAGCCAGGGGCTGAGACAGTCCCCGTGGAACTTGTGGCCGCAGGGGAGACGGACCAAGGAGTCTCCTTTATGGAACCTTTCCAGGCATATGCAACACTCCGGCGGCCCGGCGGCGGCGCCGCCGGGACAGCCGTAGACTTCGCGCGGCAGGGAGCCGACGGCCTCCGCCTTGAGCCCAGGAGGCTTCCGAGCTTCTGCTTCTCGGGTTGTCGAGTAGATGAACGAAGAGCTCAGCGGCGGATCGGCGTCCCAATCCATGGCGCTGAACTCCTCCTCCCCTCCGCCCGTTTCGGTGCTTTGCCTGGAAAGAAGAGGTGTGGGGGAGACGTCACACGATGGAGGAAGGAAGATATATGGAGAGAGATAGAGAAGTATGATAGTTCGGGTAGAGAGAGAAAAGGGGAAGCCCTCACATTTAGGGAGGAAACGAAACAGAAATCAGAGAGACATAGAGTGAGAGATAGAGAGGAGAGAGGCTGACCTGGTGGTTCCTGAGAGAGAAACGCCTCTGAGGCGCTCAAGGAGCCTGGCTCGGGCCTGAAGCACGGCCCCGGGAAGCCGGTCGATTCTGGAGAAGCTTGGCAGGGAGTTGCTGGAGCTTGGGATTTCCCTGTTGCCGCTGTTCCCCGCACTGGATCGGCTCGTCCCCAGGCCATCCTGCCGGAGGACCTCGTGCTCCTGGTGGAGCCACACGACGAGGGTGAATATCAACAGTAGGCACTTTATTCATATTTTTTTCTTTAGAAAATAAAGTCAACCTAAGAAGGGTCAACCCGAGTCCTCAAACACATCACAAGGGTCGGTGGAGAGAAGCCCGGAAGAAAACCCGGACTATCCGAAAGAGGGAGAGAGAGAGAGAGGGATATGAAGACGATGGGTGGAGAAGAGGCTCACAGGATCAGCAATGCCACTGATCCAATGTAAAATCCTAAAGTTGATGACTTACATTCCCAGTATCTGTGCCCTGATTAAAGTTTTCATCTTATATCCCATTTGTGCTGGTTTTAAAAGGTAAGCAACCTCACACCAGGAAATCAAAACCCATCATAAACCTTAGATACTAAGAAATAAAATGACGTGAGAGACGCAATAGCTTACTGGAAGTTCCACGAAAGATGCATCCATCAACAAAGAGTGGTAACAACTGGAAATACTATGGAGAAGACAATGGCAGGTATCGATGGGCATCATGAGAATCGGATTATAAGAGCTTCAAGAACGAGAGAAAAAAGTGAGATTACATTTCTGGAAAACAAAAAATCACACAGGCATTTTTCCATAGTTCATCTCCCCGTCTCTGAAACACTTGTGGAGTACCTTTTTCTCTGTTGCATGGCATCTATAATCTGATATAAAATGAGATTACGCTATTCTAGCATGTTGAAGGTAAAATATTAATCAACCATTGCAGATAATTTATATAATTTAGATCACCTCTATCATTCTCATAGCAAACGGCTCTCCATCAATTCTAGTCATGGGAAAGTGTTGTAGCTTCCAATAAGATAGAAAGAGACACCCATTGCTTGCAGATGCCTTGCGATTGGTGTCTGCTTAGCAATTGCCTTAACTGTTCTTCACTCTCGGGTTTGGTGGAAAAGGATCTGACCCATGTGACAGCATGAAGGTTGCATATAGAAACAACGATGGTGGCTCTCCAGCACTCTCTCCCAGACCCTAGAAGTGATTCTCCAATCTTCTGTGACAATATGCGCACGCTAATAAACCCTGCTGGGTCTTCTGTAGCCCTGGATGCTTTAGAACACCCAGACCTAACATCCATCCTCCTTTCAATCCTGGATATGAATCTATTGGCCACAATTTCAAAAAGAATCTAGATATAGATAACTGACTCCGACATCAGATTTAACCTTCAATGCACCGCCATGCTTTCCACTCCAACAATTGTGACTCTTCTCATTCCTAGGTCAGACGGGGAATGCGATGATAACCATAGAACTTCATTTAATTGTAGAACCAAAATTATAGGAGGTAGTTGCAAGTAAAATATGGATTCAGGCGTCCCCGCTGTCTACATTGAAAAAGGTATATGGATCAAATATCTTGCAGATAATGACTCACATGCAAACCCAAGGTTTATGAGGAGAATTTTTTGAACAGATTCTGCTCAAATACTGGAAAACGAGCAGTCGGCAACAATAATTGCGACAATTTGACAGATGGCAACCAATATGTTCAAGCCGATGGAATCCCAAATTACAGCGAACTGGAAACAATGGACCTTCGTATCAAGAGGTTACTTCCCAGCTTTTTTAAAAAAAAACGAAACCAAACAGTTTGACCATATAAATTTAACAACAGATTTCCACAAAGGGGGAAAGCAGGCAGGAAATTTTGTTCCGTTATTAGTTTGAAATTTCAACTCTGCGCCGCAAAACTCCACAATCCGCTCATCGGTCCCCGGCATAAACATGGAGTATCGAGATCGGGAATCGGTAGATTGAGTCATCAGAGGACTCCAAAACACTGACCGTGTGGGGAACGCCTTGGCCGAAGTTCCTGCAGAGATGGGAATGCCCTCCGCGAACTAAGTGGCGGAGGGAGCGGGAGCAGCCGTCGTGATGGTAGAGCCGATTGCTGCGCTGCAGGCGAGACAGGCAATGGTGGTGATCCCGCTCCCGCTCACGGCCTCGATCTGCATCAGCGGCTGGGGACCGAATAGCCGGCTCCGGCTCCCGAACGGAGCGAAATCTCCGGGAATAGAAGAGCTCCGAGGCGCTCGTCATCCACAATCCTCGGCGATGGCGATGAGAATGGGGAAATCCCCACAGTGGCGCAGATGCCCCGGGAAGATCTGTGGAAGCGAGTCCCCCCCCTACTGGTTCGTAACCCTTTCCTCGAGGCGTTGCAATAACTCGCGGGCGTAACGTACTCCATCACAGAGGTACGAATATCACCGTGTCCAAGCATATTCCGACGGAGTATCTAGCGAACTAGGCACGTGCCAAGCTGTACAACCTATCCGACGTGGAAGCCACGTGTAACATCCCAAAGTATCTTGAACCGGCGAGTTTTGTGGAATCAGCCGATCCAACCCGGATCTGTCCCCAATAAAAAAATGAAATAGTAAAAATAATAAGTGAGAAATAGAAGCCGCCGCGGTTGTGGGACCCATTCGGTCCAGATTAGATACCGATGGGCCCCAAGCTGATGAGGTGGCCAGGGTAGCATGCCACATGAAAGGTGAAATGCCACGTCAGAAGTGGACATTATTTGGGAATAGCACAAACGACCGTTACAGTAATAATATATTTTATAATTATTAAGTACAAGCGAGTAGGCTTTGAATCAATGGGCACCTGAAACAGAAAAGGGAAATCAAGGGGGTTTATATGTCATTCAACTATTTTGTAAGGACTAAAATAAGAATCTCAAAATTATAATGATTCCCCTAAATCCTTTTATTGTTTTATTGACATAATATCCATAAAGTATATGCTTTATAACCCAAACATCAATATTTTTCATATAATTCTCATTATATGATGATTCTCAGGCCATATTTACTTATTTACACGTCATTTTATACTCTCATTAACCAAGTTACAGGGTGTCATGTACAAGTGACAAGTCAACTCTGTTGAGTAGCTGGAGTTGACAGTGTAAATGAAATTGGTGCTAGAAGTCAACACAATATATCATCTAAAAGTCAACCAGGAGATTCATCTTGGGAGCCTTAGACCTGGAGGTTCTTTATTGACTTTTGGGAACGAGAGTCTGGATAGAAATAATGATTTCACCCCTCAGAAGACAATAATATATCGAAGAAAAAATTAAAAAAACTGCGCTTTCCACCTCCATCTGCACTTTATTTGACCTTCCTCTCTGTTGCGGTCAATGGCTTGCTGACCATTTTCGGAAACCATAGAAACAAGCAAGAACGGAGTCAAAGCCATTGACTGTGTGGATCTGGTCAGAACTGGGTCACAACATTTTCTTGTGAAGATTAGCACGATTTTGGGAATTCCTGGGTCTCCTAGATGACTGGAGCGGTCAAGTCAAAGGGTGAGGTGAGATCTTAGGTGGGGGAGCAAGGAGACCAGCGTTGACCATATAAGAAAAGCTAAGGTAAAACTTTGACCAGGGGAAGGAGAAAGTTATCTGATCAGGAAATGAGATGGAGGTTTAGACTGATGGGTTTTTAAATGGGAACGATCACCTGAAAAATCAGAGGGGTTCATCTATCTAATGCTTGGATATTTTTCAGGATGCAACCAAGAAAAATATTGAAAGTGCTGAGAAATACCCTTCAATAATCTTCATAACTATATGAACAAAACATAGGAAGCCTGGAAGAAACCAACCCAGAGCCCGTAATCGATCTAACTTGGATGAATTATTGATGGTTTATGCAAACCATGCGGGCAGTTTTGGCTCGAAATCTGGTAGAAAAAAGGGAATATCACAAATTATATCATGCAATGATGATGCTCCAGAAAAAAGATGAAATCATGATCATCACATGACTGTCTGATGAAATCATGTCATCAAATCATCAAATCAGGAAACATGAATATTTAGTGGCCATAATCAGGCCTAAAACCATGAACTAATCTCCAAATTAGTCTGGATGAAATCTGGTAGAATCACTGCAAACCGATTCACGTGGGTAAGAAAAACAGAAGGGAATATCACAAATTATATCATGCAATGATGCTTGAGAAAGAGATGAAATCATGATCATCGTATGACTCATCAAATCATCAAATCATGAAACATGTATATTTAGTGGGCATAATTAGGCCTAAAACCATGAACTAATCTCCAAATTAGTCTGGATTAAGTTTCTAGAAAATCCCTTCATCATTTCTTCGAATCTTGCCCAAGCCCAGGACAGAAGCCATGGTTGAGGCAAACGGGCCCATCTTTTATGGGTCTGAGGGGATCACTCCGAGTCGCAAGATGCCTGGCATACAGGAAGATAGTACGTATCTAGCTGCCAATATTTGTGTCTCACGCCGTCCCATATTTCCTCAGATAAGCAATCCTTGACAGGCAGTGGAACATACTGCGTCGAAAAGCCCAGGCTTCCGAGTTCAAGGGACACTAGCTGGCAATAAACCACGTGAAAAAAGGCATTGCCTCCGCAAAAGCCATTGAAGTACGAGTAGATCCCACCAGGTTTCAACAATTTAGGAAGCTGCTGATGAAACTGTTTCTGATCTTCATAGTACTCTCCATAAGTGTCAAAAAAAATCCCTGCGCCAAAAAACTCCCTCAGCCGCTGTTCAGGGATTAAAGAGCATAAATTCCTCAACCAGAGACTTGAAATATGGATGATTAAATCATTAGAAGAAAAAAAAGTCAACGGTGAACTACCATTCTACACGTTTTTTTAAAGCGCTTTTTAACAATGAGCACGAAGATTCGTGTATATTTTGTTTTTCAGTGGAACGAATATAATGAAATCAGAGTTTAAGGGCCCAATCTATGCAAAAAAAATTGAACCAGCGAGTGGTAACCTAGTGTTCAGGAGTAGTATGAATAAAAGTCATTTTTCTTTGGCACCCTAGATGAAAAAAAATTATATAAAGACCATAACAATGATACTCATATTTTGCAAATCCATGACAATAAAAAGAAAAATCTAAAATCTCGACACTTATGTTTCATAAATCCATCATAATCAAGAAATTTTCTAGAATCAGGATACTTCGGTTTCCCAAATCCATCACATTACACAAAACTCCTACTTAAGTCAGAATTTTTCTGCCATTTTACCACACACAACACTAAGGCAATTGAACTTCGGAACCCAGTAAAGGAGGTGGACTCTTCAGAATTGGTCTTTCCATCGTACTGTTCTTTCCTCAGCTACCCCTAAACTTGCAGTTGATACCACAGCCCAATTAAGACATCTGAATTTAGCAGTGGTTCTCTATGTTCTGTGTTTACATGTATCCTTGGGTGATGCGCAATAACCGACCACCAAGACTAGCCAATGCAGAAGAAAAAAACATTGAAAAAAAAATGATGAATAAAAGCTTCAGTAATGCAGATGTACACATTTTTTGTATGACTTAATTTCCAGTTACCATCGTATGATTCCAGTTGGGGAAGAAAATCCTGCCAGCGTCCGAATAGAATCTTCACGTTGTCCTTCTCTTCCCAACCAGACTCAATCATCCTCTTGTACACATCCGGATGGGCCTCGATAATCGTGTGTGACGCCGGCGAGTACCGCTGAATGGCCGAGTCCACAAGCCCCATCCCGAAACCGATGTTCAGAAAATGGCCGCCGTCGGATCCCCCACAGATCGCTCGGGCATGCGCCTCCATCAGGGGCTCCTCCCAGGCCATCATCACCGCTTTGCTCTCCGAGTCCATAACCCGGTCCTCGCTGAAGAGCACTCTCTCCTCGAGATACTTCTCCTCAGAGCCGCCACTGCCGCTTCGCCTCGCGACGGTCCCTAGAACCAGCTCCGCCTGTATACCCGCGTTTAGGAGAAGGTCGAACGCCTCCTGGTGACCGTTCTCCATGGCGAAGTCCCCAGCAGAGAGGCCCCCCGGGGTGAGAGCGTTCCAGGGGGCACCGGCCTCCAGGAGGAGCCGCACTGCTTCGGCGTTACCTCGTCTTGAGGCGTACATCAACGGCGTCATCCCATCTCCGTCGAAGTGGCAGACGTCTGCTCCGCCGGCGATGAGCTCCCGCAGCTTCGCGCAGTCGCCGCCGGCCATGGCGGCTTCGCAGAGCTGCTCGCCCTCCCCCGCCATCACACTCCCTTCTCAGCCCTCCATATGACCCGGAAGCCCGCTTCTATTTAATATCGGACCTGAATTTGGATTTCGGATCCTAAATACAAATACTATAGCTACGATTACCTTCAGTTTAGTTACCGACCTCCTGATGATCTCTCAGGGTTTAAGGTGGGCCCAATTTATTTCGCTTTATTTATTGATTTTGATGATGATCTAGAGCTTTCCATCGGTACTACGTATACCCGGCCCGAGAGAACGACTGGTTCACGGCTTCGGCAAGGCCTCCGGCGGGTTTCCACGCTGGTTCTCCGGTGACTCTTTGTACAGATTACGCCGGCGCCGGGGGGGCCGAAGGGGCGGGAAGGAGTTCTGGTGCAGAGGGAGCATGGGGGGAGGCAACGGCCAGAAGTCTAGGATGGCGAGAGAGAAGAACATGGAGAAGCTGAAGGCCGCCAAGGGTAAGGCGCCCACGCACATCCCCCTTCGCCCTCCGCTGCGATGGTTTGCGATTCTGCGCGGCATCTGTGGATCTCGTTCCAGTTCTGACCGATGGATCTGTTGACCAGGAAGCCAGCTGGAATCGAACAAGAAAGCGATGACCATCCAGGTTCCTATATTTTCCGGAATCCTGCTCTGTATTTTCCCCTTTTTTCCTCCATCCTTACCATCGACGGATCCGTTTTCTAATGGGCGGTAGGTTTTTCTGGTCGATCAAGTATTGATTCGGCGATGAGTATTGCGCTATTTTCTCTCGATTTGGTTGATTGACCTTCTCTGCTTTGTTGACGACCCTTACAAGATCTGTCTGCATCTGTTAGACGGAGACTAACCGGAGATTGTAGAGAACATCTGCTAGGCGAGCCAAAAACTTGGGAAACGATTGGGGAGCCTCGTCAGAGCCAATTTCTTCCTCATATTGACCAGAGATGTTTCTGTCTGAGTTTCTTCAAGACGCATTCAGAAAGGCATGCTGATTCAGGCCTTTCCTCCTCCTCTCAGTTAGGGCTGAACACGATCAATTCCCTTGTCCTTCAAAGCTTTGATGTCGTGAGACAGAGTATTCTCTTACAACTGATCGAAACTCTGATGTTTCTGTCCTCACACTTAGTCATTGAAACCGATTCTGTGAACCCCGATCTCACTTTTGAGGTGATGTCAATCTGTGGAATCATGTTAAGAGAAAGATGATGAAAGAAAATGAAGAAATGGGCTCCGATTTGTCAGTTGAAGGCCTTCCTTCGGCTGACTTTCCGTATCTTATAAAGAATTTATCCTCTTATTGAGACAGAATTGGCCTTGTTATTCCCGAGGAATGAGCGGTTAGGGTGATCATGTGATCATTTCTTTCCCACGAACAGACTCCTCGTGATTTTGTACGATGGAATACGATCGATTTTCCAAGTTTAGTAAGTGATTTAGGGGCTCAAGCTCAGAGGCTCCTCCCAGAGACTTTAATCTTGCTACCATTTCATCTACTGAATCACTGCCAACGCTTCTTTCCTCTCTGAGCGTAGACCACCGGGTCGCTTGCCAGGTGGGTTAACTCCGGGCACGTTAGGGGCCGCCAGCTTCTGCGTGCGGACACGCGTCAGAAGGAGATCCTCTCACGGCTTGTTTTCACCGTCGGACGAGTTATTTTTATAGTATAATGCAGCCGACGATATATTTTTGATCGTATCAAGCTAATCTAGTTGAACTCGTTCTCCGCAGTGCAAGGTGTGCATGCAGACATTCATCTGCACAACTTCGGAGGCGAAGTGCAGGGAGCACGCTGAGGCGAGGCATCCCAAGGTGGACCTCTCTCAGTGCTTCCCCCACCTGAAGAAGTAGCCGCCGCCACCGCCACCACCGTCGCCGCCTCCTCCTCCTCCTTTGTGAGAATTGGTGGTCTGGACCTCGCCGGCGCCGGCCATCGGCCGTGATGTGCCTTTTGGGTTGCTAGCTGATATCCGCGGTGATGTTCTTGTGTGTGCCCCCTGTTGTCTTGTCTCTGTTCTCTGATTCGTGAGGGTAACGGACCTTGTTGCTCTCTCTCTCTCTATATATATATCTATATATCTATCTCCTACTATTAATGGAAAGTTTCTTCAGAGCTGTTTTCCAAAGAGCCTATTTTTTTCTTGATCGTGGGCCGCTCAGGGTCACAAGGAAGTAGTTGCCTGGCCCGTTTGGGCCTCACGCTAGTTTATTTCTGGAAAAGATCTAATGTCTTCCTTCCGACAGTAGAACTCTCTTGAGTAAATGACAAATTAAGATGAACTAGCGATGGAAGTTTCCTACTTTGGAATTCCCGCAATCTGGGAGAGCCCCCACCCCACCCCTCTTCCCTTCCCTTCACGTCGTCTTCAGACTGAGGCAATGGAGCAGCCACGGCGGCGGCCTTAGCCCGTCCTCCATCTTCGTGTTCCTCGTGCCGGAGAAATCCGAAGAAGTCAACTCCGGCGACTGGAACAGACCCCATCGCCGGCGTTCCTTTGAGGCCTCGTCGTTCCCCTTCCTCCACCGGCGGCTCCCCGTGGCCAGAGTCAGCTCGATCTCGCACTCCTGATCGATTCCGGCGGCGCCGCCGGAGTAGTCCGCCGCCTGCCGCTCCAGATCGACTTCCAGCTCTGGAGGATCAGCTCTCCGTTTTCCCCCACAATCTCGGAGGTCCCTCATCAGTTTTTTCTGGATTCCATACAGCCTGTGGAGCTCAATGACCTGTGATTTTATGGGTGGCCGGAAGAAATCCATGAAACCCAGAGGAGGAGGACGAAAGAAGAAGACCATACAGGAGTGCCGATCAGGGATGTTTACCTGCTCCCTGAAGGTTTCCTCATGCTTCAGCATGGCCATCCTCAAGAACTCTCTCTCAGACTGCACCGCAGATCTTTCCATTAGAGTCCCGTAGGAGAAATCTTCCCAGAAATGAAGCGCTGTTCAGCCGGAGCTCCTGCTCACGAGGAGGAGAGCTCTCGCCGAGGGAGGACACGCTGAAGAAAAACCCAGATCAAATCTCTGCATCTTCTCACAAAAAAGACGAGAAAAACAGAGCAGAGAATCGTAATGGCGACCGGAACGATCTCTTCACCTGAGAGATTAAGATCCTCCTTCTCCACCGGCTCTCCGGCGTATGAGGCTCCTCCTACGACGTGCAGAGAGGATTGCAGCTTCCTCTGGATCAGCGGAGGTCGTCTGGGGAAGACGATGCTTCAGAAAGCGCCAACAGAAGAGAATCAACCTCGGCCAGTAGTCCCCACCTCCGCCATGGACAGAGATCTTCACCCACCAGACGATCAGCCACCTAATCTTCTTTCAGAGGCGAAGCTCCGTCTTCGGTCCCCAGCAATCCTTCCTCCTCTGAGCGCGATTCAGGAAACCCTAACCCTAACATACCCCACGAATGTCGCAGGAGGAGGAGACCATCCGGGCAGCTTCTTCTCCACGAGGGTGCAGTCCAGAGGAGCCAGGGAGGGCTTCTCTCTCTTGGCCGTTTGTAGGTGGCGCCGTTCAACGACTGTCAGGTGTGGGGAGGGGACCTCTCTCACTCGCTCTGAGCTCTGTTTTATCATACACAGAAACGATATTTTTAAAAAAGAATAAAATTATCGGCGTAAAAGGAACCTTCCAGAGATCCTTCCATAGATCCTTCCATGAGAAAAAAAGTAAAAGCACAATTTATTAAATATTAAACTATTTATTTTATATTTCCTATTGGAGGTCACGGGTGCGCCCATGTTTATAGCTGTTGACTCAACCCTTGGGTTTGAGCTGCGTGAGTCTCCTTGGGTCAGATAAATCTTGATAAAAGTCAAATCAAGGCTATTTTCTTTTTTGAGTATGATTTTGGGACCTTTGATTGGGTAAAATTAAGACTTGGCGCCGCCCATTGAACCCTGGACCCAGTTAGGCCTAGAGAGAGAAATGATGTTTGACTCTATATACCTGGGTGAAAAGTCAAAATAGTTTGACTCAGGTAAGCACTCTACGTCCGGTCAATTTTAGGGCATTACACTCTGTGAATATGAGGCCTCGAAGCTGGGAAATTACGGATTGATCAGTCATAACGAAGTCACATTCTTCGCCTGCCCCCCCATGCACTCATTAGGTGGCCTCTCTCTCTCTCTCTCTCTCCTCTCTCTACTTATCTATATATGAACAGATCTAACTCCGATTAATAAAATAGATGGTCAACGGGTTGTTGACCTACCCGTCGAGACTGGGATTCCTTCGGACCACCCACCAGGGCTCCTCTGATGAGATGCGGCGGCGCCGGGTTTCAGTTGGGCAGACGATTATGGTCTTCCGCTATGGTGACGGCCGTCAGGATCATCCAATTCCTCAAAGTCAACGCTTTGAAGATGACTCCGATAAACGTGGGGGGGAGGGGGGGGATGAACCTAGACGGAATCCGTATGACTCTCTCTCTAACTCTCTCGTTCTACGGGCAGGAACGTGGCCAGGAGGGCAGCTCAGAGAGAGATTCGCAGCCGATCTGTGGGGGGAGTCAACGAGTAAGGTGGCGGCAGTTGACGAGTCGTTGGAAGCTCAGAGAGAGCGGAATACCTCCAGTTCCAAGACTGCTGAGTTGGCTGGAGATTCCGAACTAGACACGTGGCCAGTCCTTTGTCCTCCAAGCACTCTCTCTCTCTCCTTAATACGGGTCCATTGCACTGCTCCTCGGCCCACTTTATGCTGACATCAGCTAACTGGGTCTGCAAGCGGACCCACTTTGCTCTCCTATGAAAATGGCCCACCATCGACCCTGCCAGCAAGCGCATAGGATACAAATCAGTGGCCCAATGGGCCGTTGACCGTTCATATCAGGTTAATATCGTAATTAATATTGGGCCAAGACCATATGGCCCACATTTGTTTAACAGGCCAGCTCTCGTTCTTCGACCCGCTAGTGTGGCCCATAATTGCCAATTATTTGTGGGCTTGCATAGAAGAAGACATTATGACCCAATAAAAGTGGGCCGGGACGAGCTCATTGTCTGTTTCTCTCTGTCTTTCCTCTCCGAAGGCTGTGTTCCCCGTTGCCCTCACTCCGCCTGAGACTGTTCTCGTTTCTTCCTCCACCCTCCTCAGCACTTGCTACCTTCCGCACGTCTCTCAGCCATCGGGATTCGATTATCCCGGCTGTAATCGAGAAGGATTGCCGGAGTTCGAGCCTCGTGTTTCTACCGTATTGGGAAGTTTCTTAGGAAGTTTCTCCGGCGGGCCTCCTTCTCGTGGTGGGTGGCCGGGTTAGCGGATTCCGACTCGTTGATATCCTTTTGCACCGGCACTTTCGGCGCGGCTACCTCCCTCGGAACGTCTCTCCTCGTGGTAGGCACGCGTCCGATACTATCCCTATCGTCTTGCCTTTGGTGGGAACTTCTTCCCATAGAATAAAAAAAAACCGTAAACCTCGTTTGCCCTAATATAATCGGTAATGATCCAGTTCCGACTTCACCCTCTCAGACTGAGTTGGATGCCTAACTCTCTGACTGTTTTTTTCTCTCCTGTCAATCGAACTCGTTTTTATACAAAAAAGGGAATTCTTCTTTCAAGTAGTTTTGTCTATTCCTCTACTTCACTGCAGCATAAAACTGACTTAATTTTCTTCTTAAGAGTATAAACCTGAGTTTTTATGAACGTACGTCTGTATGTTTGCTTCCTAGAAAGATCTGTACTAATTGTCTTATTCGACGTATGATTTTTACTATCACCGAAAATATTTTCACTTATGTTTTAATTTAAAGCTTTGCATCAGAGTTTAGAGTGCAGTGATTCATCTCCAGGGACGGAATGTGATTTTTGTTTTTAATTCCCTTTTTTCCTTTCTGATTTTCCTCTTCAGGGCCATTTGAAGTTGAGTTTCTTCATATTCATGGGGCAGAATCCATTTGAAGCCATCCTGAAGAACTACATATCCTTAGCTCAATGTGTTCAGACATTCGTATCGCGACTGCTCCCAGTGAACCGAGAAGAGAATCACAGCCACAAGCAGCTCCCCGCTATGAACTCCGCCGTGTCACTAGTGTTACCTCCCTCGCCCGGAGCATCCACCCAAACAGAGGATCCTTATCTCTTTCTTCAACCCAAAGAGGCTTCTTCAGACCCCACTTCCTCCATCAGGGTAATTTCTTAATGATCTTTAAGGTGCCGGTTCCGAGTTTCTTTTCAGATGTCTGATGCTTTCTATGGATCGAGCCCGTGAATATCAATTAATTTTGTTAGTTCTGCTGCGCTCTACAGGGAAACTATGTGGTGCCATTGACTAAAGAAGAACTCGGGAGGTGTACTTGGACTCTTCTTCACACGATCGCTGCACAGGTTTTTAATTCCGATTTTGTGATAATTTTCTGCTCGTCTTAAAATTAAAATATAACCCCATTTTTTCAGTTCATACGCGCAGGTTCTGCTATTATAGCAGATAACATAACATACATGATTTTTCTCCTAGTGATTTACCTCATCATGGCGCGATCATTTTTTTTTTCCGACTCTTTCCTTGGGGTGATCCAAATTTTCATCTTCAGTGATGAAAGTACACTGTGTATCAAGCTCCAGTGAAACTTGAGCAGCTTCACGACACGAGTGATATCTGCCCAGTGTTGGTTTTACTAAAGCAGATTAAGTTTTTGTCAGTTTTTTTTTTTTGAGAAAAAAAACTTACTTTATTCTTGGTCTTTATTACCCTTTTTGGAACATTTATATATATATATATATTAATTTTTATTTTATTTTCAGTATCCAGAGCATCCTACCAGACAACAGAAACGAGATGCTAAGGAGCTGGTAAGCTGTACGCCAATTTTCTGCTAGTCTTTTCCATCCACAATCATGAATATTTTCTTTTGATTGGGCACTTTAGTTTAGTCCACGGTGGGATCATGCAATATTAATTTAGCCGGGAAGAATGATTTTTAAAAACACTAAAAATTACTCAATTTTATGTGTAACTTAGTTTATTTTTTCCTTTTAGCTGTTTTTTATGTTATATTGCTGACTCGTCAATTTTGTTCCCTCTTGTTCTCTCTTTTATTATTATTATTTTCTCTTAATAGATGGTAATAATATCTCGCCTTTATCCCTGCAAGGAGTGTGCCGATCATTTTAAGGAAATTCTAAGGCGAGTATCTCTCATGATTTTATGGATTCTGCGTCTTTTTATCATATTTTCGTTTCATTATTTCGAAAACCCCAGAATTCTCCTTCTAGAAATAAACCCTAATAATATGACACAGAGAAAACTGGTCATCTGCTGTTAACTCTATGGACCTGCACTATTTCCCCCCCAACTGTATCCATAATATTATGATCCAGCGGTCTCTCTCTCTCTCTCTCTCTCTCTCTCTCTCTCTCTCTCTCTCTTGCTCTCTCTATCTCTCTCTCTCTCTCTCTCTCTCCCTGTCTCGGTTGAGTTATTAGACCAATACCCCAATAAAGTTATTCCCTGAAAAAGATAACTTTATTATTATAGTCTCTCTCTTTCTCTCTCTCTCTACTCCACTCACTTCTTCATGGCCGCAGAGCAAACCCCGTGCTGGCTGGGTCTCGAGAGGAGTTATCGCAGTGGCTGTGCCACGTCCACAACGTCGTCAACCGAAGGTAAGTTCGGTGGCTTTCTCTTTCTTCCTCGTTTACATGGAATCAAAAGGCGGAGCCTTTGACCTCTCCCTCCTGTGACAGCCTCGGGAAGCCGATATTTCCCTGCCGGAGAGTCGGCGCCAGGTGGGGAAAGCTCGGTTGCGAGGACCGCGGCTGTGACGTGGACGGCGGCGACGTCAGTCCCCCGTAGATTACCCCGACTCCCCTCTCTCTCTCTCTCTCTCTCTCTCTCTGGCGGCGCCGCCTAGCTCGTTTTAAGGAAGGAAGACGGATCCGGTGGTATGCTTATGGCCTCTCTGGTTATTTATTTACGGAAATAGATATATGTTTAATCTTTTGGTTGTCTGATATATCTTTTTTAATCGAAAAGGGGCGTGATTTTATGCCGATTATTTATAAGTAAATATGTTTATTTTGTGAGAATAAAAAGTATTTATTTGAAATTGAATTCGTCATGAAGGGCATTTTTTTGATTTACCGAAGAATAAATGCGGGTTTGTAGTGATTCCGGAAAATAATTGGATGATATTAATTTTACGAGAGCTTTTAAATAATAAATGATTCACCGTCGATAATATGCAGATAATCCAGAACGACACCCGATTGGGAGCTGGTGGCGGTCTTCTCTCCGTCGCCTCTCCCCCCTCTGATCTCCGTCTCGTGAAATGAGCTCCACGGCTCGCCATTAATGGCCGCTTTGGCTGCAGTGACTCTGAGAGAGAGAGAGAGAGAGAGAGAGAGAGAGAGAGAGAGAGAGGGGAGGGAGGGAGGAGGGGAGGCCTGCGATAGCAGGGGGCGAGGGCGACCCCTCTCGGCGCCATTTGGAGAAGCCGCAGGCGCCAGAAACGACGTGCCCGCTGAGCATCGCCGCCGCCGCCCCCGCATCTGCAGTGCCCTGGAGGAGCTGCCGACCTTGCTGCTCTACGGGGGCTCGAGTTCCACGCCTGCATTCAATTCTCTCCTCATGGCGCCTACAGAACCTCTCTCTCTCCGGGCAATGGGAGAAAGAAGGGTTTAGAGAGAGAGAGATAGAGAGAAGCGTGGTTTACAGAAGTTGCCAAATTTAGTGTGCTGCTCTGGTACGTAGGGGAGACCCTGGTCGTCCACTGCTTTGAAGAGAAGCCAGACCAAGCTCTAGAGAGAGAGAGAGAGGGGAGGAGGGGAAAGAGGAAACGAGCCGGGTAGAATCCCTTCACCGCCTGCTCGAGGAAGACGATGACGCCTCGCCCATTCATGGTTCTTCTCGCGCTCGCAGCAGCAGCTCTGGTTTTCTTCCCGACAGGCGGCGCAAAGGACCCCAGTAACTCCCTCAAACTCCTCACCGCCCCCTTGAGCCATCTCTTCCTTCTGCTCGTCATCTTCCCGAGCAGATTCCGTCCGTTGATCTCCTCCTGATCGATCTTCCCCTTCAATTGCCTGCAGATTCTGCGGAGCTTGAAGACTACCCGCCCTTCGACCCCGTGCCGAGCTTCAAGGCCGCCGTAAAGGCCGGCCCCATCGAGCACGGCATCCCCCTCATGCCTTACGTGCCGAGACCTCCACCGCCGCCGCCGCCTCCGCCGCCAGGTCGCCCTCGCCACGGCGGAGCTTCGTAGAGACGAGCTCTGAATGTGAGACCTCGTTTTGTTAATTACCTTCTTATTTTGGCCCAATGGGCCCGATCAGGCCCGGCCCGAAGCCCCCGGGTGACCGCTACTTTGTCTGTAGATCAATGAATGCTTGCTTTCTCCAGTCATAATTCACTAACGGGCCCTCCCATTGGGCCTGGTGAGGGGTTTACGGTGGAATGGGCTCGAGATAGCCCAGTTATGGCCCATATATCGGGCCATATAGTTTGGGGGACATAAATGATAATACTTTACGGGCATGGTCGAAATATAAATAAGTATTTCCACGCAGGTATAGGAGTATTTTCCCAAGGGAAAAGTGATTGGATAATCAGATAAGGTCATTCCACGTCGGAAGGCCGACGGATGGACGGAGGTGGGGCCCAATGATGTGTTACTTTACAGGAGAAGCCCACAGAGTCCAGATCGGGGGTGAGGAATCCACGTCATCGAGGGGCCAGCCTGGATTTTTTGTGGGCCCCACGGGTTGGAATCCGAGTCACGCCTTTCGAAAAGATGACGACCAGGCCTTCTTTCAGAAGAGCCGTCGAGTCGCCACCCCCACCCAACGACCGTCAGATCCGGCCCGGTATGAATCCGATTGGCATGTCCAGATTCTGCAAATTGATCAAATTGTGAGGGTTTTTTAGAAAAAAATACTCTCCCCCTCCCCTCTCCAATACTGGAAGTAACAAGAATATTTACTTAATTTTTGTTGAGTATGCAACAGAGATAGATGCCTGTTGACTGTGACTTGGACGTTGACCGTTGTCACTGTTTTGATCACGAAGCGAGCTCCCCTACTCGACTCCAAAATGACTAAAAAGGTAAAAGTTAGAAGGTCGTTCCTCTCTCTCTCTCTGTTCGTCGTTTTCTCTCTCTTTCGCGGCGCGGCGCCACCGATCGGAGACAACAGATAGGGAGGAAAGTTCGTGGCGGCAGAAAGAACAGGAATCCGGAAAGGTGTTGCAGACACTATTCTCTCTCTCTCTCTCTCTCTCTCTCTCTCTCGCTCGTTTGGGTCGCTCTCTGCGATTCGATTTGTTCGCTCTTATCTCGCATATACAACGCACAGATAGGCCCCTCCTCCGTCGTAGGGCGGCAGCGTCCTTGTCCCGTCGATGGGACAGCACCACCGGAACGGATCACTCGACGGCGGAGAGCCCCCCGCTTGCTCCGGCGAAGGAAAGAGAGAGCGAGAGAGAGAGAGAGAGAGAAGGCCACAGAGCTGCAAGACGGCGAGTCGCCGGATTACAGTGTTACAACCATCCGGCGAGGAGGAGACGACCTCCTCGCTTATGCAGTACACAGAGAACAAAATCCTTGGGGGCTCCTCCCCGAGGTTTCTCTCTCATCTCAGGTGAAGAGCATCAACAGCTTCTCCTTTTCCTCCGCCGTACCCGTCACCCTCCCCACGCTGTCGGCGTTCGTCGTGTCCGACTCTTCCGATGGCTCGACTTCTCTCATCTTCCCGTCGCCGGCGCCGGCGTTCTGCAGAGGAGTGAGGTAGAGGCCTCTCAAGACGTCGACTTTCTCTGATCTTTTTTCTTCGTCCACCGGTTGCGGAGAAGGTCTCCCGCCTCTGAGCACCGCCTCCACCGCCGCCTCACAGAGGTACCAGTTCCCCGTCCACAGCAGCCCCACCGCCCCATCCACGGGGTTCACCGTCCTCCCGCAGGCCTCGAAAAGGAGCGACCGGAAAAGAGCTGCCGGAGAATGAGGATGAGGAGGAGGAGGAGATCCCTCTTTTAGTTTCAGTTCAGTGGAGCTCGCTGGAGACATGGCGGAGAAGGGAGGAGCTTACCGGGGCGGAGGGACTCGGGGACAGAGGAGACGAACGAGATGAGACCGGCCCGGCCGAAGAACTTGGCGACGAAGAGGGTAGCGTGGGCCTGAGCTTCGGCGCTGTCAATCCACTGGAGGGAGGTTCTCAGAACGCAGCCCTCGCTGCAGCCCTTGCGAAGAACCCTGCACCCGTTACAGCTCATAGCTTCCGCCGCCGCTCCGTTGTCTCTTCGGCCGCCGGCGGCGACGGATCATCCACAGTCAGCCTCTTCCTCCTCTGGTGCAGATCGGAAGTCGTTGTCTCTGTGCCCCCCAGAGGGGTTTTCTTCTCTGTCTTGGCTGGGGCAGACGGAGGAGGACCGCGTCGCGAGCATTCCTTCTGCGAAGATATATGCATATATAGAACGCTGAATGGGGTTAAAGTAACCGAGGTGTTAACAGAACGCAGATGGTGGCGGATTATTCCCCGTAAATGGAAAGGTGTCCAAAAATCTGGGGACGAAGCGACGCCGGTTCTCCGCGGTCTCTCTCTCTCCTCCAAGTCAGCGTCATCTCGGGGGTGGGGCGGGTGGAGACCGTCTCAGTCTACAGTCGCAGCTGCCACCACTGATACTCATTCGTGCGTTATTTTTTTTTAACCGGTGATTAATTATTCAATTATTTAAACTAATTAGTTTATCACTAGATAATGTGGGCCCCAGGGCTAGAGCTCTAGATTGGGCCGAGTGGAGGGGAACTTCGGCCCAGCTCAGTCCGCTCTCTTCTTCGTCGGGCCGGAGTACTGTAAGATAAACTAGAGGAAGGGAAAGGCGTTCCGAGAAAGAAGGGTCGGCCGGCGGCGGCGACGCCGCCGCTAGGAGACGGAGTGCCTCGTGTTTCTCGAAGGCGTTAACTTGGGCTCCTCCATGGTTGCAGAGCCGGCGCTCTCGGACGTGTCGGAACCGCTGGTCGCCCTCCCCAGGTGGCCGCCCCTGCTGGACCAGATCTTGCTGAGGATCATCTTCGGGGTGAGGACCGCCGCTCCTACCGCCCGGTCAACGCCGCCGCCGCTGCTTTCGCTCCCTCCAGCAACCGATCTCGTTGACCTCTCCGCGACGGTGGGGACGCAGTCCCAGTCCTCGGAGGTGTTGGTCGTCGCAGCAGAGACGGAGCTGCCATAGTAGCCGCGGGTCTTCTCCGGCGAGAGGCCGCCGGCGGCGAAGAAGAGGACCCGGACGACGACCCGCAGAGGGAGACGCTCGTTCTGAACGGCGTGCTCGCGGGCCTCCGGCGACAGCTTCCGGCTGTCCATCACCCCGCAGAGCTTCTTCTTCTCGCTCTTGCTCAGCCCCGGGTGCTCCTGCTCAGACTAGAATCATCAAAACCAGGCTTCGAAATCTATGATTCATCTCAACAGATCGAATTTACCTTCAGGAACATGTCGATCGCGCGGTACAACCCATCGCCGACTGTTCTTGCATCCGCAGGAACCATCTCCGCCAGATCGAGGAACTTGCAGAGAGGGAGATTTGGGTCCCTGGAAATCTCTGTAAGGTAGCCGTCCACGAGCTTCCCGACCGTGGAGATCCGGCCAGGGAGCGACAGAGTTCCTCCATTGATCATCACAAATTCTTCCAGTATGCTCCGGACCAGATCGACATCGTACAGGGTCTTCTCCCCTTCCGGAGAGGGAATCAGCAGGTCAGAGACAGAGGCCCCGTCAAGCTGACGAGCGACCTTCTTGATCATCTCCTTCCTCCCCTCCTCCTCGCAACCAAGAACGCAAGCTGCTCTCAGAAGCCTGAGCAGGAAACTGGACGAGACTGAACCAGTCTCCGCCGGCAGCAACCAGATGATGGCCTCCACCAGTGACCGGTTCTTCTCGACGTCGGCCAACTGGATGACGCCCTTCGCAAAGCCGGAGACCCTCCGGTAGGTGTACGATCGCAGAGCCTCGCCGATCACCGGCGCCGCTGTGGTCCCCTTGGCCTTGACGGCGGCGATGACCCTCTCGAAGAGCTCCATGTCCAGATCGCAGAGGTCCTCCACCCACCAGTCCGGCGGCGCCGCCTGCGTCCTCCAAGCGCCGTTCTCCGGGGGAAGCTTCTTCCAGTTGTAGGTATAGGACCATTCCACCATGGAGATGTCGATGCAGACCTTGGAAGCTATGGAGTCCACGCAGCGGCCGACCAGATTCAAGTCTTCCGACCATGGAAGCAGGGCCTTGGTCGTCTGGAGGAGAACGATCGAGTCCTTCCAGGAGCGGAGAACACTGGAACTGAGGAAGACATCGAGCTTGAAGATGAGATTCCCCTTCTCGACGGACTCGCTCATGTCGAGATACGCCGCCGCGCATCGGGCGGCGACGACGTTGCAAGCGTTGAGCGTGACCGTCATCCCGTAGCAGAACTTGGCGCAGATCTCGAAGGCGGCGGCGCCGCCGGGCATGCCGGGGAGTCGGATCTCTCCGTCATTCTCCTCCTCAGCGAGGACGATCAAGTCTTGCAGCCGGCCGCATTTCGACAGCAGCGGAAACTGTAGATTCAGCAGGAAATCTGTGAACCAACGGATGATTACTGCATAGCAGATTACGATTCAAAACGATAATCGTACACAGATTATTACCATCAGTAATCTATTCCAGATTTTCCCCCATTTTCATATTCCAACATCATCATTGACTAAATGCTTGGAATATTGGAGGAGGATGATCTAACATCCGATGGGATTGAATTGAGGTTCAGGAATGTTTACCTTGTGCAGATAAAATTTTACATCTCCCACGCTGATGATGATGTCGCTCGCCAATTCAGTCGTCAGAAACCTGCAATCACGAGATAGACCGATCGATCGATCGGTAAACACTAATAAACAACTTATGCTACACCTAAAAACAGCAGCAGATGAACGATTATGATCGTGCATTTCAAAGCAATGTCGACATTCTTCAGAGATTAATCTGAACTCCTTATGCAAATGGCAGGCGAGCAACACGGTGCTGCAATGCAGGTCCGAAGATCGTTTCCCGCAGAAAATCAGAGAGGAAGAGCAGAGATTCATGCATTTCTGAACGACGACGTATTAGCGAAGGAGTTGAAGAAGATGAGATCAGGATCTTCCCGAGTTCCAGGAACCGAGGTCTCACCTGACATCATTCCCATCTGTGTGAAATGCATCCGGCCGGCATCCGAGCTTCATGAACTTCATTGTCAGGTGTGCTCGACAGATCCCCTTTCAACGAGTCTAGGATCTCGGAAAAACGCTTCCTCTTCCTCAATCCATCACAGAAAGCCCTCTGGAGTAGGACAGTAATGGAAGGCAACTCCGACAAGAACTAGACTGGCGCCACCGCCCAGTCCGCCATTTGTTTATAGCTCTCCCCCTGCTCTCCGATTTCTATCGAGTCTGGTGATCGCTGTTATTTAATAAGCACATTGTCCCTTCGATTCGCAGGTGATTATCTGAGATCTAGACGACGGGAGCCAGCACATGCATCCGGTCGCAAGCCCTAGAATCCACATTCCTCCGATCTATTCTCTGCCGACCAGAAGCAGCATCACCTGCTACACGACGAGCAGGACAAAGAAGATCTCAAAGTTTGACGATGGGGGAAGGATCGAATCTGCGGAGAAGATGCATCTGGGAGAGGAGAGGAAGGAGATAGACCGAACGGATCGCGGATGGAATCTAAAGTTGGCGAGATATAGATCGCACACGAGAAAAAACTATAAACGAGAGGGGGAAAGCTCCAAAAAGGAATCGAGAAGATGGCGAGGATCAGCGAGCACGATAATCCGCAGTAACTGTGAATCGAAAATCGTTCAAGCTGATTGCGATCAACACGGGTAGTAAATGCATCATGTACGAGCTCTAGGAACATAGAAGACAAGAGAGAGAAAGTGAGAGAATACCAGAATTGTTTCCTCCGAGAAGAAGGAAGCATTAAATCCGCAGGAGCAGATGATAACATCGTACCATTTAAGAAGAAGCTCGGAGTCTCATTCCTCGTGAATGATGGCAGCAGACTGATCGATTGGGCGCGATAATGCCGGAAGCGAACGCCATTAAGAAGCCCCGCGGCGGAGGAGAGAGAATCTTCGTTCTTCCAGGCAGCAACAGACTGACAATTGAAGCAGCGCAGGAGCGTCGATGCAGCATTTTCAGAAAGCTTAGAGAGAGAGAGAGAGGGAACAGCAAGCAGATGAGGAGCAATGAAGAAAGGGGGAGCAGAGTGGAACCGGAAGGCAGGAGGCGTCGGTAAGCGGGAAGAACGGTCCCTAAAAAGAATGCACGCGTAGAGATTGCCTCCTGGAAAAAGCAACCAGACGGAGCGGAAAAGGGGGAAGGGGAGAGAAAAAAGAGGAAAAGAAGGAAACTCTGAGAAGACCAGCCCTGCGGGACGCCTCCTTCTTTCCCGAGCCCTGTCCATGGATCCCCCGGCAGCACGGCCCTTCGAGACAACCACTGCAACACCCCCACTCACCCCCTCTGCATTCAAGAAGACGACCAACCCACAGAGAGAGAGAGAGAGAGAGAGAGAGAGAAGCGTAGGGGAACCAGCCATGGACCAGTAGCCCACTGAAGACGAAGACCAGCAGGCACCATTCTCCTCTCTCTCTCTCTCTCTCTCTCTGCGCAGAACTCCATGGGAAGTAGTCTCTAGGGGAGGTGAGAGGGGGAAGGAGAAGCCGCCAAGACTGTAGGTTCGCTCTTCCCTTCAGAACTCCTCTTCTCACCATTTTCCTAATTTTAAATCCCGCATTTTTATTATTCATTTAAACATTTTTTAAATAAACAATAAATGCTTTTTTATTGATTTAATCTTGATGAATAAATCATCGTTAAATAGGCCAGCGGAGCGATATTAAAAAAAATTCATTCGAATCCGACTGCGGCGGATGAACCACTGGCTCGTCAACGGCCTAACAGCAAGGGGGGATGGGGTCCCACTCGCTTGGATCCAGTTGTTCGGGTCGTACGGTTGACTATCCTAGCCTTTCTGGCGGAGTCCATATATGCTCTTTCTTCTATGTTAAAGGGGGCTTTTTATAATTTTCCTATAAGTAGATGGGCCCCGCGGCCGACAGTCCTCATTATCCTAACACCCATTGGGTTGGAACGGATGTAGCCTCTGAAAAGTCAAACGTTGAATTTTCGCCGAATGCGCGTGAACCGGGGGGGTGTCAGACGTCGAGGAGATTAATTGTTAGAGATTTCCGTAGAAATTCTCATGATCGGGATCGATGGAGCTCGCGATGTGATGGAAGTCCACGCCGGAATCCATGAGGTCATGAAACCGGAGGATGCACCGCTGAACTCGTC